>PVKM010019434.1:0-24208 GCA_004027735.1 Carollia perspicillata
CTCCCTCCCTCTTTCACAGTTGTTTCACTTCTCTCTTCCAAGCCGGGGAGGACCTGACACTTCCTCCTCAGCCTCCCAAAGCCCCAAGCACGACCAAATGGGTGCCTGTTTCTCCTCCCTCTCTTTCGTTCATTACACCCCAGCCACAGTGGCCTCTTTCTAGTTCTGTCTATTTCTATTTCCTGCCTCAGGACCTTCGAATTGGCTATTCCCCTACCTGAACTCTGGACTCTCAGGCGCTGTCTTGGGTCCCACCCACATCAGCCTCAGCGTGACTTCCTCCAAGAGGGTGTGCACTCTGACCGCACTGCTGGACCCCTCCCCTAAGTCACTTATTGTCACCTCTCTGTTCCTTTCCTTCAATGTGCTGTCACAGTATTGCTGTTTTGTTCTTTTGTTATTTACTTAGTTTTTGTCTGTCTCTCCCCAATACCCGGCCAGTAGACTGTCAACTCAGCGAGGTCAGGAAGGGTGTCTGCCTTGTTCCTTGCTGGGGTTCCTGGTACAATGTCTAGCTCTTCACATACTCAATCAATATTTGCTGATGAGCGAGTGAGTGAATAGGAAACACTGAAGTGGGCCTTTTAGCTACAGAGTCGAGAAGCAAGTGTCACCAGGCCTCTGTTGGGAGAGAGTACAGTGACTTATCGCAGCAACCTTGCATGGTGGCAGGGATCTGAGGCCACGGTTTTCAAATGTTTCATTTGCCTAATGGACACTGACTGCATTAACTGCAAAGACCAGGACCCTCCTTCAGATATTCTGTTCCTGGATATGGCCCGATTACCTTGAACGAGAACCTGAGGACTGTGGTGCACAGTTCCCGGAGCCCCTTTTGGAAAACACCTTTCCAAGGTTCAGATGGCGGTACAAAGTCCATAAGGCGGTGTCCTTCCCAGGGATTTACTTGCAAACAAGAAAATGTACAAAGGAACCAAGGAGACTTCCTGGAGGAAGGGGTGCAGAGTTAATGTCTGAGAGAGAATGGGCTGGTTTGACTGAGGTCAGAGGGTTACCACGGCTCCAAAGGAGAACCATCCCAACCATGAGAAGGCTGGATGCTAGGGCCTGGGCACAGGAGGGCTACTCCAGGTGACACTGATGCCCTTCCAGACCCAGCCTCCCTGCAGACCTCAGCTGACAGAGCTCATCCAAAGAGCTTCATCTCACATGCCTAAAGCAGAGTTTTTTTTTGCGGACCATTTCAACTGTGGGAAACAATTAACTGAATGCAGAGTGAAGACTTCTTTCTCCAAAGCCTGGGGAAGAAAGGCAGGAATGGGTGTGGCTTGCTCTTGTGAGATGCATCTTTCTCATCCTCAGCAAGGGGACTCTCTGCACAAGCATCTGGGCAAGATTTAGTGTGAAGGAAATCAGGACCAGACTTCTCATTCATCTGGGCATGATTCAGGGTCAGCATAATTTGAGCTTTAAGAAAAATATGACTATTTTGTTGTTCCAGATTGGTGAGGTCTGGGGACGTCAATAATGCTTAGAATCATAAAATGTTGATGCTAGAAAGGTTTGAAATGCACCCAATCATTCCTGCCTGTGGGGAGACGCCTGTGGGGAGATGCACATGGGGAGACAGGAAAACTGAGGATCAAAGAAAGTGTGAGATCTGGCCAACATCACATAGTGGAAGATCCAAGATTCACCTATTCATTCAATCTTTTAAATGTTTTCTGAGCTTCTACCACAGGGCTAGCTCTTGTAGATAAGCACGTGAATTCAATTCACCCAACATTGACAAATTTCCTACTATGAGCCTGTGACAGAGAGGGGAGATGTGACATTGAATCAGACACAGACTCACTCATGGCACTGAGTGTCTAGTAGAGCAGAGGCAGTTCTGTACAGAAAAGATCACTGCATGGGATCAGTGCCACTCCTGATGAATGTATACAGCGGGATCACACCACGCACAGGGAAAAAGCCATTCCCTTACCTTATCCTGATAACAAATCTAATAACATGTATCTGCTTAATTAAAGAAGTTTATTATTAAAAAATGGCTGAAATAAACCCTGCAAACAAGCAGGAGCACTTCATAATCTACTTCCTTAGTCATCTGGGAGATTCAAAATAAATCCACAATGAGATATAACTACAAACCTTTTAGAACTTCTAAACTTTTTTTAAAAGATTTTATTTATTTATTTTTAGATAGAGGGGAAGGGAGGGAGAAAGAAAAGGGGAGAAATATCAATGTGTGGTTGCCTCTCACGTGCCCCTTTCCAGGGGACTTGGCCTGCAACCCAAGCATGTGCCCTGACTGGGAATCGAACCAGCGATCCTTTGGTTCTCAGGCTGGCACTCAATCCACTCAGCTACACCAGCCAGGGCTAGAACTTACAAACTTTAAAAGACTCATTATGTCAAGTATTGGAAAGGATGAAGAGGAATTGGAACTTTCACACACTGTTGGTAGGATAGTCAAGTAGTAAAAACACTTTATAAAACAGTTTAGAAAACAGGTATACTCCATTCAGTTTTAAAAGTTAGACAACTACCTTACAGTCCAGCTACTCAACTCCTAGGTGTTTATCCAAGAGAAAAGAAACTCAAGGTCATAGAAAGAATTATGAATGTTCCCAGTGGCTTTATTTGTAATCACCCAAACTAGAAGCCACTCCCAAATTTATTTACAAATAAAGGGAGCACCAAACGGTAGTCACTCACACAATGAAATTCTGTTCAGCAATAACGAATGAACTACTACAAACTAAGGACTCCTGGCCAAGATGGAGGCACAGGTAGACATACTTGACTCTTTGAACAACCAAAAGAAGGACAACAACAAATTTAAAAACAAAAACAACCAGAACTGACAGAAAATCGAACTGTGTGGAAGTCTGACAACCAAAGAGTTAAAGAAGAAACACTCACCCAGACCTGCAGGAGGGGCAGAGACAAGCAGCCAGGCGGAGTGGACTTACAGGAAGGCGGCAGCTGTCAGAGCAGGCAGTCCCACATTCATGTGCAGATAAACCGGGAGGAACAACTGGGGACTGAGACAGACCCTGCAACCCAGGGTCCCAGCTCAGGGAAATAAAGCCTCAAACCTCTGACTGAAAACATCTATGGGGGTTCAGGTGCTGGGAGAAACTCCCAGCCTCATAGGAGAGTTTGTGGGAGAGACCCACAGGGTTCTAGAATGTACACACCCACCCGGGAATCAGCACCAGAAGGGCCCCATTTGCTTGTGGGAAGCAGGAGAAGTGATTGAAATACGGCAGAGAGCCAAGCAAGTGCCATTGTTCCCTCTTGGACCCCTCCCCCACATACAGCATCACAACATAGTGACATGGGTGGACCTGACCTGTTGAACACCCTTACTATATAACTGGCACACCAAGACAAAAAAAAAAAAAAAGGCCCAAATGAAAGAACAGTTCAAAGCTCCATAAAAAAAATACAACTAAATGATGAAGAGATAGCCAACCTATCAGATGCACAGTTCAAAACACTGGTAATCAGAATGTTCAGAGAATTGGTTAAATTTAGTCACAAATTAGATGAAAAAAAGAAGATTATGCTAAGTGAAATAAAGGAACATATACAGGGAACCAATATGGGAAGGAAACTGAGACTCAAATCAATGGTGTAGACCTGAAGGAAGAAAGAAACATTCAACCAGAAAAGAATGAAGAAGTAAGAATTCAAAACAAAATATGAGGAGAGGCTTAGGAACCTCCAGGACATCTTTAAATGTTCCAACATCCAAATCATAAGGGTTCCAGAAGAAGAAGAGGAAGAGCAAGAAATTGAAAACTTATTTGAACAAATAATGAAGGAGAACTTCCCCAATCTGGCAAAAGAAATAAACTTCAGGAAGTCCAGGAAGCTCAGAGAGTCCCGAAGAAGTTGGACCCAAGGAGGAACACACCAAGGCACATCATCATTACATTAGCCAAGATTAAAGATAAGAAGAGAATCTTAAAAGCAGCAAGAGAAAAGGAGACAGTTACCTACAAAGGAGTGCCCGTAAGACTATCAGCTGATTTCTCAAAAGAAAACTTGCAAGCAAGAAGGGGCTGGAAAGAAATATTCCAAGTCATGAAAGGCAAGGACCTACATCCAAGATTACTCTATACACCAAAGCTTTCATTTAGAATGAAAGGGCAGATAAAGTGCTTCCCAGATAAGGTCAAGTTAAAGGAGTTCATCATCACCAAGCTCTTATTATATGAAATGTTAAAGGGACTTATCTAAAAAAAGAAGATAAAAAATATGAACAGTAAAATGACAACAAACTCACAGTTATTAACAACCAAACCTAAACAAAAACAAAAGCAAACTAAGCAAACAACTAGAACAGGAACAGAATCACAGAAATGGAGATCACATGGAAGGTTATCAGCGGGGTAGTGGGAGGGGGAGAGAGAGGGAAAAGGTACAGATAATAAGTAGCATAAATGGTAGGTAGAAAATAGGGGGAGGTTAAGAATAATATAGGAAATACAGAAGCCAAAGAACTTATATGTATGACCCATGGGAATGAACTAAAGGGGGAGAATGTGGGTGGGAGGGGGTGTGTAGGGTAGAGGGGAAGAAAGGGGTGGAAATGGATCAACTGTAATAGCATAATCAATAACATATATTTGGAAAAAAAATGAACTACTAATATAGACAATGACATGGATGGACCTCAAAATAAGTAGGCTGAGTAAACAAAGCCAGAAAAAGAGCACACATATTGTATGAGTCCATTACTTTACAATTCTAGAAAATATGAAGTAATCTATGGGGATAAGTTGCAGATCAATGGTTGCCTAGAGAAGAGGGTACAGGGTGGGGTGGGAAGAGAGGGTTTAGGGGGCAACTTGAGGGCGACGATGTCTCAGGTTTAGTTATATGTCAAAGCTTATCAAAGTATCGTGTTCAGCTTATCAATAAAGCTGTTAGAAAGTAAAGGAACCAAACAATAATACACACCCTAAGTAAACAGAGAAGAAAGTCAGGGGTTGTAGAGCCACAGGACCCGACCCGGGGTGTGAGCCCACTACCCATCAACTGCAGGGCTATGAGCTGGGCTCCGGACCTTTCTGGAACTGTTTTCTCATCTAGCAAAAGGGAGTAATAATGCTTCTATTTATTTTAAGGAAGCTAACAGAGGAGAAACTGTAAGAGGGCTTCACAAAATTTTACCACGTGACACACTGAGGGGTGATGGCCTTCACTGGCAGGTTTGTGGATGGGCAGCGGCAGGACAACTGTCTGAGTACGGCTCAGGGGACAGACGCTGGAGGGCAAGAGTACCCTGGAAGCCAGGACAAGCAAAGGAAGACAAGCATCTGTCTGATGACAAATGTTAGGATGAAAGGAAGGCACAGAAAGAGCTGAAGGGGTAGTGAGGAGCCCTCTGGGGGTGCTGAAGAGCAAGGAAGGAAGCCAGTAGATGAAGAAAAAGAGAACACAGAGCAGAGCCTGGGCCTGAGACCAAGGACACAGAACTGTTGGGAACACGGGCTTGTGAACAGACTCTGCTTTCCTCATTGTGGCCAGACAGATGCATCTTTGTGACACTCAGCCACCCACCCGCCTGCTCTTGGGAGGGAGACAAACCCTCAGTGTGGCCACACCGATGTCCTGGCCTGGCCCAGCTCTCCAAGCTCAGCCCCTGCCACTGTTTCCGACTCTCTGGCCCCTGACCTTCCTCTGCAGGCACCACGGAGACTCAGTCACGATGTTTGCTCAGCGTGGACTCTGCTCCGTCCCACGTGCTAATCTCTGCTCACGCATCAGCCCTCGGGTCAGGTGCAGCTTCTCCAGGAAAGCCTGGCCTGGCCCCCACACTCACTCAGATGCCTGCTCCCAGCACCCAAAATGCTCCTCCGTGGCCCGTATAACAGGTGTAGCTAACATCGCTCAGTGTGGTGGGGCCTGTGTCTCCCACCGATTGTGACCTCCCTGAGAAGGGAACTGCCTCCAGTGTTGTTCTCCACTGCCAGCTGCATGCCCACCACAGGTGCAAAAAGGGCAAGGAACAGAGGAGTGAGTCAAAGCCTTGCGAGAAAAAGACTTTCTTTGAAACCTTAAGAATTAAAGAACCAATGAAGTACAGTGTGTGAGAGACTGACCTACAAGGCACAGTCTATAATTTGAGTGTTTTTATTGCGTCCATTTTATACATGCGGACATCAAAGTCCAGGGAGGTAAAGTAACTTGTCTAACTAATATCATACCGCCATGGGCAGCAGAACTAGGAGGTGACCCAACTCTAAGGCCCAATCTCCTGGCCAGCCCTATCTCTCCAATTTTAAAAGGATGGTTGATCCCTAAGGCACCATCCAGCTCAAACTTTCTCCAATCCTATCATCTCCAAAAAAAAATTGGCTGATGGGTCTCCCAATAAGGCAACCTCCATCAGTGGCCTGTGTTAACTTTCCAGACCTCTGAGGGGCCTGCCAACAGGCTCTTCTACTTCCAGGCTAAGAACTGAGAAGAATTACAATCCAATTGACTCCATGGGCTAAACAAGTGCCCATTTAGCTGACATCAGCAGTGCTGACGTTAATATTTTGACATCAATCTTCATCTGCTGTGCGGTCGCCCAGAGCTGTGTACTCCCCGGGTGAGCCCCGAGCAGCTGGCTCCCAGCAGAGGGAAGGGTCAGAGGAGGCCCCACCCCCGAAGTTGAATGAATTGCTCTGCTGCTGGGAGCCTGCTGCTCCAGAGAGCTGCTCCTTTCAAGTCCACAGGCAGGCCGTCCCCACCTCTGGCACCTGTGTCTCCAGTGGGAGTGGTGTGACAGTGAACTTCTCCCCACAGTCAGAAGTATCAGGGCACTTACCAGTCAGTGAATAGAACATGGTGTTAATAACTTATGGGGTCTACCTGCTCCCCAGCTTGCACACCAATTGATGTGCCTCTCGTCACAGCCACAGACAGACTTGGCTTCAGTCTGCTTTGCTCTGGGGGGCATGGCAGGGGTAGGTAAGTGATGAAAGTTATTGAGGGCCTGCTGTGTACCAGGTACCCCTGCCTCACTGAATTCTCTCAACAACCTATCCAGGTAAATATTATCACCCCCATTTCATGAGGATAAAACTGAGGCTCAGAAAACTTGTTACCCTAGTCATACAGGTGTAACAGACAGGGTTAGATTTAAATCATTTAATTTAATTTAATTTAATTTAATTCAATTTAATTCAATTTAATTTAAATTGCATGGGTTAAATAACAATTGCTGGAACAAAAGGTGTGAGAAGCCTTACACAGAAATAAAAACTCAGTTACATCCAGACATACATTTCAGGAATCACATGGTTGGAAAGGAGGCGGCTGGACCAGTGCTACGGGAAGCACGGCCCACAGACTGACCCGGAAATTGCTGGCGTGGAGGCAGGAATGGAGCCGGGCGGTGATTCAGGAGTGTTCTCTCCAAGGCGGCGGAGGAGAGAAGACATATTCCAATCAGCAGCCCAGCGTATGCTTAAAAACCATAAATTGAGAGCAAGATGTCGAGGTTTAAATTTTGGTTTTGCCCTTTAATAACTGTGACCCTTGAACAAGTTATATCACCTTTCTGTGCCTCAATTTTTTCAGTCCATAAAACATTAATAATAATAGTACAAACATCCCAGAGTGCTCGCAAGAAGTCAGTGAAAGTGTATTCATATAGATAAGATATATCTTAGTGCCTGGCACCAATAAGAGCTATGGAGTATGTGCTAAAATTACCAATGTCATCAGTAGTAATAGTAGGAACAGAACATTCCAACCCTGGGCAGCTCCCTTGAAAATCCCTGCTACTGAGACTCCCCAGTGGAGGGTGTGAGACAGCTCAGTACAACCCAATGTCACAGCTGGAAATCTGCACACCGATGACAAGACTCTCAGAAATAAAAATCAGTTTTCCTAAAGCAGTCTCCTCCCAACTAATCCCGACAGTCTCCTGGGGACTATGACCTGAGACTCTGGGAGGCGAAGCGTCTCGTTCCCCAAGACCAGCACTGGGCACTGCTCAGCCTGGGCCCGCCGGGCGTCAGTAGCTCCTGCCTCTCCTCCCCACCCCTGGGGACACTCTGCAGCCACGCGGGGGTGGGGGGAACCACGGCAACCCCAACATTATTGCCCCGCAGAGACACATTGCAGATCGTGTGAAAAACAACCGTGACTCCAGGTGACCTACAGAATAAATCCTCGACTTGAGGAGAATCTCTCAGGTCCAACTCCACCTGGCAAATTGCAAGTATGGTCGATGAATAATGAATCACACAGTCTGGTCCAACCTTTTCCTTTACAGAGGACCAAATTCAAGGCCACTGGAGGCCGGTGGTTTATTCAATTTTTAACTAGAAAGAAAAGAAAACTCTGAATGAAACAAAGTTTGATTTTATTTTAATTAGAAACTATTTTAAAAGACTGAAGGGCTGAAACTCCTAAGCAGAAACTTCAGGCATCCTGTAGATAGAAAGGAAGATATCTTGGAGTGGGGTAGGAAAGAAGGGAGACTTACAACTGTGTCTCAATCCATGCTATACAGACGATACTCTGTCTACTTACAAAGGGGGGCCCACCCAGGAAAATGTGAGGCTGTCCTTGGCCCCAATTAGTCAAGACCAGCACACCCCAACCCAGTCACTTGGCGACCTCTGCTGGTATCTCCTGGATAATACACAATCTGTGCGCCTCATTCCCAGGCCTCTTAAGAGGAATATTTTGACCCAGGTATTTGTCTTTGGGCACACACAGGCCAGATCTTGCTTTTTCTACCTACCACCCTCCAATAAAAGGCAGCCGTACTCCTTGGAAAAGTGGCACATTCTAGGACCGGGCAGGGAGAACACGTCACGAGCCTGGAGCATCCTGCAGTGCCCGAAAAGCAGGATGGATGTGCTCAAAAGGCAACAGGTTGGGGCAGGCCAAAGGAACATAGGATTCAACCTGAGAGCTCCCAGCAGCCAAAGCTGGAGTCACTGCAGGCAAAAAATGATGTAGTGTTGGATTATAACCCAAAGTATAAAATAAATACACGTGAGTCCATGCTGACTTATACTAATCAAAATAAATGATCGTGTGACTGCGTGGATCAATCGATCTATCAATAATAAAAAGTGAGGGGAGCTAAACTTGCTCTAAAAGGTGAAGCTTAACGCCCCCGCACGCTGCCTTGGGTGTGGCCTGAACGTCTGACTTGACGCTCGAGAAAAGAACACGGTGAGCAGGGCACTCCCTCTCTGCGGCGCCCGCCCAAAAACCCTCGACCCCGGTCCAATCATCAGCCAACAGCAGACACCAGACAAGCGCCCGCGGAGGGCTGCTCCACAAGGTGGAAAACTGTCCAGGGCTCCTCTCAGCGGTCACGGTCAAGTTAAACGAGAAATGACCGAGAAGTTGCCACCGACCAGAGGAGACTGGGAGGCAGGACAACCACACATCGCGAGGTGCCCTGGCTTCTTCCCAGAGTAAAGAAATGACGTTAGTGGGCAAATCTGGTGACATCTGAACCCAATTTGGCTTTAGTTAAAGGTGTGTGGCAACGCTGGTTTCTTCATTCTGACAAAGACACCATGGTAACAGAAGATGCTGACACAAGCGGGACCTGCACAAGGTGCACATGAGAACTCCCCGCACTACCTTGGCAATCTTTCCATAAATCCGGTATTATTCCAAAATTTTTAAAATTATTTTTAAAAAGTCTTTGAAGAGGCTGACACCCAGAGAGGGGAGCTGAGTGAGCATGGGGAGGCGCCTGAATGGACCACAGGATCACTGTGCATGAGCCTGGCAGGCCCACCAGCAGCCTCACAGCAGAACATTCCTGAATTCAATCTCAGAAAAGAGCCCTCCTCATCCATGAGGCCATGATGAGGGCCAGGAAGTTCCGGTGCTATTTGGTAGGCTCACCCCACAGTCCTTTCACCAGAAAAAGTAGGTTTTGCACAAAGAGGCAAGGAGATACACACACAAATAACTTCTAGCCTTGGTTCAAATCATAGGGTCACTAGACAATCACAGGACACCCAATAAAATCTGGATTTCAGATTAACAGTGACACAGGACAAGCAGCATTTAGGACATTCAGTATTTGGGACATACGTACACTGATACTTGTTTGTTTACTTAATATTCAAATTTACTTGGGCAACTTGTACTTTTATTGGCTACCTCTGTCAGTTCTCAAACGTTACTGCATCAGTGACGCCTACCTTGACCCTCCCTCTTTAACACTTCGGCTCCTCTCCTGCACACCCTGCTCTTCTTCCCTTCCTTGACACACACACCCTCGCCATGTCATATGGTTGATCATTCGCCTTCTGGCTCCCTAGTCTGTGATGGAAACCTCCTGAAGGCAGGGATAGTTCACCGATTCCCAGGACACTGGGGGCACATAGCAGGTGCTCAAGAAATATTTGCTGAAGAAATGAATATCTTAAGGGAGTAGGATTCACTGAACTTCTAGGCCATGGCAAGCATTTCGGTAGGTGCTTGGGATACTCACTATAATCATGAGCGGTAAATGCTCTCTTCCATAGTCAAGGTGCAGAGAGGTTTGGTCAAATTGAGCACAAGGTCACACAACGAGTAAGTTGCAGCTTCAGGCTACGAATCCAGATCTGCCAACTGGGTAAACCCTCTCTTTCTGCTACGCCAGGCGCCAAGCAGCTCTCGTCAAGAGGAAATTTTTTATGTGCTTGTTTCTGGTGAGGATTTACAGAAGAGTTCCATTTGGTGGGTGAAACACATTTAACTCAGGAAAACGATCCTCAGAGGACCGCTCTAGGTTCGCGCTGAACGGCAGTGCAGATGCACAGGGCGGAATGCAAGTGGCTGCTCCCACAGCCCTGTGGCCGCCTAGACCGGGGCCGCCTCTAGTCACTGCCGCCTCCTCGCGGGTTCAAAGCACACATTTGTGAAATTGTTTCAAGATGTCTCCAAGGTACAGTTTTGTTTTACAGTCGCTGTCAACCGAACCACTGCATGTTAATTTCCTACACCCTACTCCAGTGTCAGCTTTCCTCCTCGTTGATATTTATTTCCCAGCTAACTGTGCGTTTATTTGTTGACACGTTTATTAAATTAGACTGTAATGAATCTGTCTGTGCTTATATCTAGTTTCCCTTTGTGCTGAAGAATTCAAAGTAAGTTGATGTGTTTATCAACTGTGTGACCAATTGCCGTGAGCAAGGGGTGAAGGGATGTGTCTTTAAACCATGGGAGGCAGCACCCCCAGGGCCCCTTTATGGCGCTTTAGCACATTTTGAGGTCTGGGATTGGTTCTGATGCCTGCACAGTGTGGACAGACACCTCCGAGAGACAGACAAAGAAGACAACTTTCTCTGTCCCGTTAATTACCCAGAACTTGGAAAGCGGGATAGGTTGCCAAGAGAAACCTTGATGGGTGAATAAGGAGCCTGGGAATAATCTCAATCTCCCGGTGCCTCATCAGTGGATGCAATCAAATGACTAGGAACCCAGGCTCTGGATCCAGACAGAAAGGGCTTGAATCCCAGCTTGCCAGCTTGCTGTCTGTCTAACTCTGGGCACGTTACTTAACCTTTCTAAGCCTGAAACGTCTCATTTACAAAATGGAGGTAATTATGATACCAACTGCAGAGCCATCATAAAGATGAAATGCGAGGATGCCCATATACATACACCTACCATTGCCACTGCTCCAGAAACAGGGTCTGGCTGCAATGATGAATTCCTTGCTCTGCTCCAGACCCCAGTGTCTTGGCCTCGGTTCTGTCTCTGCTGCCGTAACATACAGTTGTTTGTCTGTCCTGAGATACCTGCGTGGGAGCCACGGCTCAGAATCGTGAGCGAGCCAAGTCGCACTGCGGTGCCTTCTCTCTCGGGCAGGCCCAGGAGCCCCCAGTGCACCCGAGGGCCCTGCCCACCAGCAGCACAGAGTATCGGAGCCATCCCAAACCCCGTGAAGCCAGAGGGCCTCTCTCAGAGACTTCTGTGCGTTTGCCGGAGTTGCACCAGCTTGGGCAAGCTGGTTTAATTTCCCAGGGACTCAGGGTGCTAATCCATAAGGTGGAATCAAATCTTACCAGCCCGCCACCTCCCATGTCATTTCTCAGTAAGCTGCAAAGGATTAGACAGATGCTCCTGAATATCTTTCATAGCAGTCTAGGCTTTATGGGAAATGAGGGAAGAGAAACTTCTACAGAGTCTACTTTTGGGAAAGAAATGAAGAAAATAATGATATTTGGTAGTAGACTATGGGATACGGGGTTCTTAGGGATACCAGAATGAGTTGACAGCATCTCCCTTGGGGGACTTACTGACTTGTATCACATTATTAGGACATCTGCAAATCCGGTCTAGGAGGAAAACTAGTTTTATGTGAGTGGCTTCCAGGAGGATGGTTTTGCTATTATTTCTTACTAACTAAACAACAGGATGCACAATCATACACTACACAGAATTAACGCAGCTAAAGAAGCACGTTACTGCCCCATCAAATGGCTCATATTACCCTACCTCGTACCGACAGGAAGGATATGATCAATATGATAAAATGTCAGCTTCCTTAGGAATAACTGAGGTTTGAGTCATTGCCCAGCAAATTACCTACTTAACAGCACCTGTGCCAGCATTATGTCCTGCAGTCTCACCTGCGTATACGATTTCTGTAAGGGAAGTGTGAATGGAAAGAACAAAACAGCCACAACCCCCATTTACTGAGCATCTGCTCTTTGCCTGGCTCTTTATACACAATATTTTATTTATTTCATTTATAGGCCCCTCTTAAACACTGGTTCTCAAGATCTAGCCTGCCTCCGAGTCACCTGGGGGCTTGTTAAAACACAGATGGCGGACCCCACGCCAGAGTTTCTGATTGGCTCGGTGCCAGAATTGTTGGACTTTGAAAAGTCAAAGGTGATACTGATGCTTCCAGTTCAGACAGCACACTCTGAGAACCCAGCTCAGCAAGACAGGCACTGGTACCCCCACGTGACAGACACAGAATCGGAGACTAGGGAGGCGACAGGATGTGCCTGAGGTTTTCCACCATCAGAGTCAGATCCAACCCAGTTCTGTTCAGACTCAAGTCCAAGACCTGTGCCCACACAGACATAGGGAAAGCGAAAGGGCAAGGAAAGGGAAGACTCCTACTTTGAAATGACTGGTACCTTGTCCAGAAAAAAAATAAAAAAGAACAAGCACTGGATTTGGGCCCAGAAGCTTTGCTCTGTGGGACCTCATGCAAGCCCTGAGCCTTGGATTTACCATCATGAAAGGGACGCAAAGGTTATTTCAAAATTAGTGTAATGCTCACATAGCACACAATACATGTGAGATGGGAAAGTGTTTCGGAACATCCAATGCACTGCACAAATGTAAGGGATGACCGTAAGAAATGAAATAAATGAAAGGTCAAGATCTTGACCGAGAGGATTTCCGACTCCCCCGCTGTTTGCCGAGGCGGCCCTCCTGCCCAGCGGAAACGGCGCCAGGACCAGGAGCGGAAAACCAGGTGTGAGGCCCACGGCTTCCAAATAACGTCCGTGGGGCTTCGACTCTACCTCTGTGGACAGAAGCTCCTCCTACGCAAAACGGAGCCACCGCCAAGCGCTCCACGAACATTGGGAAGACTCCCCTGAGACAGGACATGCAAAAACGATTCTGCAAACCACGAAGCACTCCACAATGTAAGAAAACACCTTCAGCAATAGCATAAACACTACTTTTTAAACCCAATAGGAAAGTGCTTTACCTTACCTTTCCTTTTTTCTTTCTTTTAACTCTTTTTTTTCCTTCAATTTAACTCTTCTCTCAATCCACTACGATTCATGCATAAAAGGAAACTATCCAATGAACATGTCCAGTGAATTGATGTGTCTTGCACTGACAGTAGGGATCACTTTGAATTAGTTTACCTCTTACTAAAAAGCCATACTCCTTACCAAGACGTGCAGCCTCACACCGCAGGCTCTGCCTGCTTCCTGGTCTCCTTTCCAACCTCCCTCTCCTCGCCTCAGGCCATGTACTTGCCTTAGTCTGTTTGAGCTGCCATAACAAAAATATTGCACCATAAACAACAAACATTTGCGCCTCGTGGTTCTGGAGGCTGAGAAGTCCAAGACCACAGTGCTCACAGATTCCATGTCTGGCGAGGGCCTGCTTCCTTGTCGTTTATTCACCATGCCCCTACGTGGGGGAAGAGACAAAGGAGCTCGCTGAGGCCTCTTCCACAAGGGCACTGATCCCATTCATGAGATCTCTGCTCTCCTGACCTAATCACCTCCCCAAAGTCCCACCCTCCAATACCGTTGCACTGGGGATTAAGAGTCCACGTGTGAATGAACATGTGTTGGGGGCAGGGTATAACATGTCGTCCATTGTACTATCCTTCTTTGTATGTGTTTTCACGACTCACCACACATGCCCCTGGGGCCCTCACCCTTGCTGTTCCCCAGGCCTGTGACACCCTTCCCCAGAGTTTCACTAACCTGCTTCCTCGAGTCTCGTGGCCCCAGCTCAGTTCACACCTCTGTGGAAGGGCCCTCCCGGAGTGCCCCAAGTCTACAGCAGCACCAGAGCTGACCCGTCTGGATGATGTCATCCATTTCCGTCTCTCCTTGCCATTCTGTGTGATCCACATCTGTGGTTCTCAGTCAGGGCAACA
Source organism: Carollia perspicillata (assembly GCA_004027735.1). Taxonomy (NCBI): domain Eukaryota; kingdom Metazoa; phylum Chordata; class Mammalia; order Chiroptera; family Phyllostomidae; genus Carollia; species Carollia perspicillata. The sequence goes on from PVKM010019434.1 coordinate 14,594, forward strand.
TTGCCACCTGAGGAGGTGTTTGGAAATGTGTAGGGATGGTTTTAATGGACATGATGAGAGACCAGTTTGTGGCCTTGAGTGGATGGGGCTAAAGGATGCTAAATGCCCCACCACATCTAAGGGAGTCTGAGCAATAAGAACCCGCTCACCCAAAATGCCAGTAGCATCCCCGGTGAGAACTACTGGTTTGCTCTCTTACAATGCGTTGCCTCATTTGAAAGGTAAGCCCCTTTATCAGTCTCCTATTGCTGCTATAACAGACTGACACAAACTTAGTGGCTTAAAACAACACAAATTCATTCTCTGCTAGTCCTGGAAGTCAGAAGTCTAAAATTGGGGCATCCACAAGGCTGTGCTCCTTCTGGAGACTTCACAGACGGATCCGTTTCCTTGCCTTTTCCACTTCTAGAAGCCACATGCATTCCTTGACGCACGGCCCCTTCCTGCCATCATTTCATTCTATTGTTTGCATCACCGCATCCCTTACTGGAGAATCCTACTCTCTGTCTCCCTCTCATAAACACCTTTGCAGCTACATCCACGCCACTGCATAATGCAGTGTAATCTTGGCTCAAGACCTTACCGTGTACCACCTGCCGAGTCCTTTTGTTCTCTAAGGTCACGTCCACAAATTCCAGGAACTAGGACAAAACATGGGGGGCCCACTGCTCATCCTGCCATGGCTCCAAAAGAGCAGGGACCCTCTCTGTCTTATTCAATGTTACAGGGCCGGTCCTACAACAGACCCCGATGCACAGCGGGTACATACCCAGAAAATATCAGAGGCTGCATGAGTGAATGTCAAGTGTGCTGTTTACCGCAGCCTGGTAAACACATCTGTGAGCGGTTGCCCATGTGAATAATGCCACAGAAAATAAAGCTGCTTTTCAGAACAGTGCTGTTGCCCCTATTGGAATATGAATGTACTCATGCTGAAAACTCCTTTACAAGCCAAGTTCTTACTCGAAATCAGTATTATGACTTTGTCAGCATTTGCCCCAACCCTGAACTTTCAGAGTAAATCTTCCCCTGAGATACCTGCAGCCATAAATCTTTCCACTGGCTATTTTCTCAAGGAGTTGGAGCTAAGTGAGGAGAGGGAGTCAATCCTAAATGCTCCCTGTTACAACTAAACAATGTCTTGCTTTAAAATAACACAGCTGACATTAGTTTGTCAAGCATTTGCTATACAGGCGTTCCCCTGGAGGAATATAACTATATAATGCAGGCTATTCAGAAAGGCTAGCATGGAACCTAAATGGCAAACCAAAATATTTTCAAGTTGTGTCCTTTGAACAGTTTTCTTGGCACAAGCCAAGAACGGCATGACGTGCCATAAATTTCCTAAGGCCAGGCTGACACAGACGATTTACTAGCCCAGCCTTTCCACTTGCAGGGCTTTGATGCTTGCCTCTTATGTCTTTTGGGCTCAAAGGGGCAGGGTCTCCACCCTCCAGAAGAAAATCAGAGGCTCAGAGAGGAAGTGATGAGACCGGGGAGGCAGCAGCAGGACTGAAAATCAGCTCCCCAGACTTTCTAGCTGGGGCTTCCTGCTCTCCCCCAGCACCCACGGGTGCTCCCTCCAGAACAGGAGTCCCTGTGGTGTAGGACCCTTGCAGACAGGGAGTTTGAAAGACTCGACTGCAGAACTCCACTATGGGAGAAACTTCTGTGCACCAGGAGTCCAGGACCCAGCACAGAAAGGGGGACTGGAACCCTCCCACATCATTGTAATCCGAATCTATCAGGCCAGCCTTAGCAGCTGGTAAAATGAGTGTGAGGTGGGAGGAGGAGAACGATGTGGCGAGGGAGATGGGGAGACTCTAAGTGAATCACTGTCTTTATCAACTACTGCATGTATCAAAGGGAAATTCTCATTTATAGAGAAGATTACATTTGCTGCTGACTTCAGGCAGGGCTTCTGACAAGCCAAGGAAGGAATTACTCTTTTTTATGGAAATCCAATCTAATTTGATGCTGGGAGGCAAGGCTCCATCTAAAATGATAAGTGACAGGCTCGGCAACGCATCAGGTACCTGCGCAGGCAAACACAGTTGAACGCACTCCCATTTCCGCGGGAGCCTTGGATGGTCAGCCCTCTTGCTGTCACCATGGAAGCAGTGGGAAATCGTTAATGCTTTTACAGACACTCTGGGGTAGGGGCCAGGAAACAGTCTCTTCAAACTTTGTGTGGTAAACCCTTCACAGTTAATTCAGACCAGCGCACTCAGCTGATGGACGGCACAGAGAGAGGCGGGCGGGGAGGACCGCCCCTAAGGAAGGACAGCCTTGGGAACACAACGCTCCACCCTGTTCAAGGCAGCATGAGCTTGGAGGAGAAAGCATGCATATGAGTCAGGGGGCCCAGTTTTGTGTCCTGACAGGTACATCCCTGTGGCTCTTACACCTGGAGAACAAGCTTCCCCTCCAGACTGCACTGCCTCATCAAATGAGAGATGCGGCGGGCTGTGGTAGCTATCGCTGTGGTGTCTTCCCAGAATGCGCTCTTATCCCTTTGTTTTGGTAATGCTCTCCCTTTTCTTTTGGAGAATTCCATCCCTTCTCCATGCTCTAGGGGTCCTCTGCACACACTTGCCCTTGGCCTGGGGGAGGCACAGGAGGCCAAGGCTGGGTAAACCATGGTGTCCCACACCCTGGGCACCGAGAAATCCAAGAAACATCAGCCTGGCTGAGCCAGGGAGACAGCCCCTTTTCTAAATCGGGCTCTGCCACTTGCTAGCTGTGTGAACTCAGACAGCTTATATAACTTCTTGAAGTCTCAGTTTTCTTAGTAGGGATAATAATAGTGGCCGCCTTACAGAATTGTGTGACTTAATGCAAGAATGAGTATGAAGCCAGGAGCACAAAATAAATACCCAATAACGGTTAGCTATGCAACTTGCTATCATTATTTCCTGGTGTTGTCGTGCAGATAGAGAGAGAAAACCCTTCTATCTTTGGCTGACACTGGCCATGTGAAGGTAAAGGTGCCAGGACCATCTTGCCTAGAAGCATGGAAAAAGCCACCTGCAACATGAGAGAACAAAGGTAGACGCAGAAAAGCACAGCTGAGTGATGGTAACAGATCCCTGAAAAATTTGTTTGAATGGCTTGATCCCACCAGCCCTGAAGCCTACATCTGAACATGTCAGCTACATGGGCTGATGAGTGCTCCTTTTGTTCTAAAGTCAGTGTGAACTAGGTTTTTTTCACCTTCAAATTAATACAAGGGAATTGGATTAAACGATTTCTACGTGTTCTGCCATTTCTGACATGTTTTGAGCCCTTCATTTCCTACTACTCACTATACATTCAGGACTGCCTAAAATGTAAAGGGGCTGTTTCTTGACAGAGAAGATGGTAGTGAGATGTCTTCGTGGGAGTACAATTGCCCACAGATGCCTAAAGTAGAGAACGTTTACGGGAATGATTTGGATTAGTGAGGGGAAAAAAGCCATTATGAAGAAATGGCCCTAACCACGTAGCAACACAAACTCGAGAGCGGCCCCAACGCCCACTGGCAGGAGGATGACTGAACACGGGAGGTGTGTGTACTCACTCAGCAGAGTATCACGGGGCGGGCACTGCCAGTGCAGTACAGTCACGTACACCCAGATGGTTGGCTCCGAACAACGTAAGACTGAATTTTAAAAAATAAGAAAAAAACTATACAAGATTTACAGTACGATACCATTTTTATAAATAACATAAACCATAATTAAATCATACACACTTTAAGAAAGCAGAGACATGACAGAAAGAAGAAGGAAGAAAAAAGGACAGAGCAGAAGAGAGAGAAGTGAGAAAGGAAAGATCAACTCAAGATTGTGATGGATTTTCCTTTGGATGGAGGGAAGCCGAGATGAGAACAGTGGAGGATCTCAAGGGTTGATGTCGGTTATTGACGATATTCCGATTTCCAGACTAGCACCAGTGTAAAGAATGTTTCGTCAGTCGAGGATGAGGGTTAATTCAGTGCCCCTAGGTTTTAAGAGGAAGAATTCCTTAGAAAGAGCACTCGAGACAGAGGAAGGGGGGTTTCTAGAAGCCCTTCATGCCCAGTCTCCCCACAACCCTACTGCCCTTGGGTGGAAGCTCTGTGTGTGCACACATGTACATAGTTTTTTGATAAGGAGTGGAAGGAAGTCAGAGTCATAGTGCAAGGTCAGAGAAGTCATAAAGGACACAACATTTAGGGCATTCTAGGCCAGAAGGACTTAACTTTTGTCCCATGCTATGGGGAGCCAAGGAAGGCACTTCAGCAAAAGAGAAGCATGACCATACTTAAATTGTACAAGGTCACCATGGCTGCAGAACAAAGAGCAGACTGGGGGCAGGGGTACACTAGGAAAGGCAGCTGAGAAAGGAGAGGAGAGCATGTGCCTCTCACCCAGCCAGGGAGGTCTTGGTCTCTAGGACTGGGGGCAGCTGCAGCTGGTGATGGAGAGGAAGGAATGAAACTAGGAGAATGTCTGGAAATAGAGACCATATCTTTCTAAATTCCCCACTTTTCTTGTCTAAGACACACACACACACACACACACACACACACAGGCATTCATGCATAATTCTCTAAGTGATAAATTTACACTCTCACCTTTAGACATTCAAACAGATCCATTTGATCAGGGCATGCATTTCACCAGAAGCCCTAACAAAAGAAGTGGTTTGTGAAAACTGAGTCTAGCAATTCTAGCAGTGATTGCCCACACGCTACCACTGTAACTGGGAAATAAGTAATTGATGTACTCATTAGAAAGAAAATGAGTGGCCTCCCCACCAGTCGACCCTCAAGTGTATGACTTGGAAACCTAGACCACAGGAAATGTTAAAAAAAAAAAAGATTACATAACAACGATCAACAATTTTGATCAACTTCGCCTAGGTAAAAAGGTAAGCCTCGTCACACCTGGGACACCTAACAGTTTTAATTTTCTATTCAGGTTTTCTTTGTGACAATTAAATAAGACCTTGATGAATTTGGAGGAAAAAACACCCAGCACAGTGATTATGAGTACTAATTAGAAAGCAAAATAGTGGCTTTGATGAATCTGTGCTTGGTTTGTTCCTTAATTAATTGAATGGCTGCTATTATACTTGGTGATTGATTAGTTGAAATAGACCATTAAAATCTGATACAGTCCAGGTCCTTTATTCAGAAGAGCCTTCCAAGGATGAGGAGTGAAAAATGGGGTGTGGAAGGCATACATTTTTTTGTTATTTTTTTTTTGTTGCTGGATGCAGAAGGAATTCTCTGAGCAAGGTTCGAGCATGTCTTCATCCAAGCATAGGGGAACATGCGTAACTCCGGGAACACTTGTTTTAGAGGTGGCGAAGAACTGGTTTGCTTTGTTAAATAAAAAGGGACCCCTGGCAGTCTTTCCAGCCTGTTCTGAACGCTGACTATGCCCACATGTATGTACATGGGTGTGACATGGCCATGAGGAAGGCCGTGAGTTGGACTGGCACATTCTCCCTGACTTTATATCTGGCTGTCCACCGAAAATACCAGCAGGAGAGCATCTCAGCAAAAGACAGAATGCAGGATGTACTCCCCCCCACCAATTCCTTAATTTTTTGGTAACCCTCACTCCTTTCCTCCTATAAAATCTTGTGACATTGATCAAGATAGCAGATGGCAGCAGCCACACTCAGGGCTTTCCCTGCTGCTCAAGAAGCACCCCTTTCTCCCTTGGGGGGAGCAGTTCCACAACACGCTTCGACTGATCAAAGAATAATTTCCCAGAGACCATTCTGAAGGACTGTAAATCTGACTCCCACTAAGAAACCATTAGTCACCCGTGTCAGAGATCCTCCATCAGAGTGTCAGCTCATCAGGAGAGCTCCAGCCTCGGAACGCTATTCCAACACCTGCATCCTGTGTCCAAATATGACGCCTATTTTTGACTCTGCAGCAAGTGATAAGAAGAAAGGAGAGGCTGACTCTTAGCCAAGTTGTTGCCCACTCCTGCTGATGCATTAGAAATGCCCGCTATGATAATTAAATCTCTATTTAAGAACAATGAATACCTGTGTGTTTAAGTGATGACGGAAGTAAGAAAATCCCTTTTGTTTTTCAACTAACCCACACTGATGATGCCCGTGGTAATGATGAGGAAGATCTAGACCAAATGTCTGATTTCTCAAGGGCTATACGTAAAATTTATGCAAAGGATACAATTACTTTGACTTTGGAAATGGGGAAGATTCATTACTAACGCTGGCTTACTCAGGGGCCCAGCACAGGAAACTGCGGGCCCCCTTCCCATCAAGGCTGGAAATGTCCCGATCTGCTAGACGGAAGAGCGCTGCTGTCCGCTGCAGGACCGAGCGGGCCCCTCTGACAATGTCTGTCCTGAGGCAGACTTGCAGATTCACACTTAGGAATAAAGACAAAAAGAAACGCTATTTGGTGTTTGGGGGTTTTTTGTGTGTGTGTGTGGGGGGGGGGGGTTGGTTTTTTGGTTTTTTGGTTTTTTTGAATTGTTATTCAAGTACAGTTTTCTGTCGTTTACTCCTGTCCCAGTCCACCCCCCCAGTGCTCCCCACCTCCCTCCCATTTCCACCCCCCTTAGCTTTTGTCCGTGTGTCCTTTATACTTTAATGGCTGACTTGTTATTGCCTCATCTTGCACAGCACTGGAGTATGCGTCTCCTGCACAACGCCTGGCCCAGTCTGCTCCTCCAGGCTCCTTGTTTTAATCAGCAGTGTACAATGTCATGATGACCTTGGCATGTGGCAGGAAAGAGTGGTGAATGTTTTATAATCTGGCTTACTTTAAAACCATTTCTAGGTGCAAGTCTGAGTTTGGGATCTTGTCAAACACCCACCTCTGGCTGAAGAACCATCCCTACCACTTGAGACAACTCATGTTATTTTCTCAACAGACATAATCGTTCCTCCCTTTGAAGATTCATTCCTCAGATGACAGACACTAAGTTTAACATTATCTCACAGCTTTTTGCATTCTTACCTCATTCCTCTCTACTGGAATGCAGACACTCAGAGGGACTCAAAGATCTTTAGTTAATCTATATAGATCCAAATCTAATTTCACTTATCTGATTGAGGCAGGTTAGTAAGAAGCCAAGAAAATTCCTTAGCAAGTAGACTGGGGAAACTGAGATAGATAACTGAACAAGGCTGAGCAATTTATAGCCAACTGATAAATCTCAAGATCTTATCTTCTCTAACCAAGCACACTTAGGAATAAATGTTTGTTTACACATTCCATACCATGCAGCAGACAGACCCACCCACCTGGGTCCCAGTCCCTTTCCTGTGACATCCTTTGAAGGTGAAACTGAATAGAGAATGACCTTGATCCTCCTTTACTCTCATTTTGATACATCGCTGTATCAAAGGACACACCTGGAAAGATGATGCACATACCGATTGAGACCTCCCCTAAAATTCCCACCTTTAGAGAAGAGATAAAAACCCTTAAGACAAAGGGCCCAGCGTGCCCTCTCCACTGAGCACACCCATGCCTTTCCTCAGGCATGCATCTTTGCTTTATCACTCCTAAGCTCTAAAAGTTCCCAAGAGACTTGCAACAAGGGGGACTGTGGGCAGCAGCAGCTTATCCTGGGCTAACCCCCTAAACCTGTCCACGAGGGCTTCCTTCTGCCTTTGTAACTAGTTTCCTGAGTCCACGTGGCTCAGCTGGCTCACTTCTCCTGACTCTGCAACTTTCTTCCCAAAGGGCCAATGCAGCTCTGCCTAGGCTCAGTCCCGTTGCTGTGATCTTGCCTCTTCCATCTTAAGTCCTTCCTTTGTTTCACGGTCTCCAGCTTTAATAAAACTACTCTAAAAATCACCTGGACTCATGTCAAGAAATCTTTCCTGCATGAAGTCAAGAAGCCACATGTTCCAGACCATGGTGAGGCAGACTCACTTCTGTCCCCGTCCCTTTCCAGTGGCACAATGGGAGTTTAACAGAGCACACACTTTGCTCTTAGACCCACCTGAATTAGAACTCAGGTCCCTTGATGTACTACAGCTAAATGACCTGAGAGAAGACACTTAGCGTCTTGAGGCCTCAGTCCCCTAAGCTTTAGGGTGGTGATAACAGCATCATGTATTACATAGGGCTTTGGAATTATTTAAACAAAATAATGCACAAGTTATTTAGCACCATCTCTGGCACAAGATAAGTAATTCAATATGTGGGAGCTATTAAAATTATTGGTACATTCAGCCCAAATCTACCCCCTGCCCGTTTTTTCCACTGGGAGCTCCTTCTAGTCAGAGGTAAGATTCTTCCCTATTTGCAATCCCAGTGTCTAGCTTTGTGCCTGGTAAGAGTCTCTGGGAAAAGTGCATATTTCAGATGTCTGGCTTACAACCTTATGTCCTTCTGTTGCTTGTGTGGCTGGAGAACCTTTGATTCCATCACTAATGACAGAAGAAAAAAGCTCACTGTGTAGCATCTTCAGCTCTCCTCTGCCAGAACTAGAGAATGCTTCTCTCCACTGGAGAGTATGAGGTTACTATTTCAGTTTTCTATTTTCAGCACCTCCCTCACCCTTTATTGTTCTTAAAAAAAACAGAATAGAAGGGAAGTGGGAGGGAAGAAAAAGAGTATTATATTCAAATGCTTATCTCATTTCATCAAATGAATTGTAAAGGCAGAGATAGTGATCTGCATCCTCAAAGAATAATTTCTTTAAATGCCTTAACTCAGTATTCCCTTGGACAACTTTTTCATCTTTCTTATTTAAAACAAAAAACATTAGATTATGTTAAAGCGCCCCAATTAAGCCTGGCTTTCCGAGCCCTCAAACTTAGGGGGATATACTCCGGGGTGAGGATGAAGTACAGATGTGCCCAGAAATTTCTTAAAACCAGTTCTTCCTGCCTTTTCTGGTTTCCTTACATTGCCTGAAGCAGCTCCCTGAAGCTGAGATGTGCTTATTTCAGGAAACCACAAATAAATACACCGTTACAGGTCAAGTCCATTACAAAGTTGGTAGGGCACCTGCAAGCTTCTCTCAGAGGTTTGGCCCCAAAGCTTCCATATTTATTAGAAGCAAACCTCTATTTAAAAGAGCATCCATTTTAATTCTCCAGAGAGGACAGTCACTGATCCAAGTCACATCCTTTATAATGAGCTTGGTGTAGAGTTCCTGAAGGTATTCAAGGCCAAGTTTGTTCTTGCTGTGCTTATGGGTTTGTACTTGAACTTGGGGAAGTCAGATTCAAAGTTATTTTTAATTACAATTGAAAAACAACCCCCTTGAACCTAGACTGACAGGGTTGGGGGGATGGAAAAGAATAGGTACTTCCAGAAGAGAGGGAAGCAAAGGAGGGAATTAAACAGAGCAGGCGATTCACAAAAACTGGAAGAGACTAGGACGGATGGGATGGAAGCTGCAGTGGCTCAGAAGACACAGAATTTTATCTCAGAATAGCAAAGTCCTCTGGAAAATGTTGGGAGAACAGAAGGAAAAGGAGGGGCAGCAGGAGCTACCAAGACAGTATCCATGACTATATATCCAGTGAGGTTCTAGTTTTTTGGTACCAGCCCTGTGGAGAATAAGGAGCCATGCTGTTCTCTCTGGATGTTTATCAGACAGGGTTCTGAGCTGCCAGGAACCTACTCTGATCAATTTA
>PVKM010019435.1:0-24196 GCA_004027735.1 Carollia perspicillata
AAGACTGTAGTTTCATTATAAGAACAATTACAGTAACACCATTTCTTGAGCACCTACTATGTTCCAAAAACAACCATTTCATGTAAAATACTGAGTGTTTGAGTAAGTAGTTTAAGTCACACAGTGTAAAATTTAACATAACTCCTTAAAATCAATGTGTAAAAAATAATAATGCTATGCTTTCTAAATAACACAAAAATAAAAGAGCAGTTCAACAACATTTATTGAAACACTATTGAAAGTACAGAGCACTTCACTGGGCCATGTGGGAGGAAAGATAAAAGAGAAGAGAAATCACCAGCCCTTTTGTACAATTAGTAAATATTATTTGGATCATGACAACTTTCTCCAATTAATCGGTAAAAACATATATTTCCAATAATGTTTAAACCCTTTCCATGTTATCTTTCAAAAGAAGTTATCATTTAAAAAATATACTATATTACTACCTTTTACTCTGTGCACATTGTTTGACATATTGCTTATATTTTCACAGTGACTCAACCTTCTTATATCCTTTGAAAATATGAAAAATATTTCTCTAAGAAATATAATGCCATTGTGAAATCAAACTTCTAAAATCTATCAATTTAAATTTCTTCAAGATAGTTTGCAGAGGAAATTCTTCGTGTCACTTGTCAATTTTATTTTAGCTGGAAAAATCACCTCTAGAAATCTGTAAAATACTAACCATGATTCCAGTATACATGGATTTATTTTTAAATGCCTTGCCATGAATTGTATTCTTCTGGTTTTATGAGACTCTCATACAGAATTCCTACTACTTTTCATGATTACTTAAAGCAAATGGACACCGCACTTCCCTAAATCTTCCAGCAGCCTGCGGGTGCCACCTAGAGGCCATACTTCAGAATATACTGAAATAAGGAAAATCGTTTGTTTAATGGAACACTGAGAGTAATTTAGTTTAAAATATACTTAAATCTTAGTTTAAAATGTATCACTTCCCTCAGTTTTCTTATCTCTCAACATATTTTATTACATGGAACAAAAATAGTTTGTGTAAAATATTTAACACTATCAATTCATGTCGGTTTTCATATTTTAGTCAATTGCTTAAACATTATCAGCTCACCATGCCAATGTTATTTGGGTCAATTAAGGCCAAATGTTCTGATAAGATTAACTTCATACTGGTTGTGGTACAACACAGAGCTGTGTAAGCAGCTGTGTACAATGAGGGACGTAAGGAAAGATCCAGCGAACTCTCACCAATGACGTGACGTTTGCCTTCGCACAAACCCCAACTTCCTAAGGGCCTACCCCTTGAATGTTGTGTCTCTAACAGTTCAATAGTAATTCACCAAGACTGAAGTTATGATAACTAGGTGTTTATTCTTCCACTTTGTATCCAAGCAGTTAGCAATTCAGTGTCAGTCTAGATGCAGAGAGTCAGCTTCCAGAATCCCTTCCCTATGATACCCTCCCATCTGAACCCAGATAAGCCCACAGTGCAAGCATGGGGTGGAAACACAGCAGTGGGGAAGAAGGTCCACAATTATTTCAAAGTGTTGGAAACGAAGCTACAGAAACAAATGTGGGAAAGTGCTCAAGCTTCATTTCATGACCATAACTACATACTAACATCTGGACTTCATTCCCATTCAAATCCTTGCAGTGTGGAAGGCATCAAATACAAATACACAAGCACTTGGTGGTAATCCCATTTCATGGACTGTTTTGAACTGATTCTTCATTCCCTCCTATTCAACCACACAAAAATCTTACCACATGCATTATGCTGGTCGTTCTTAAGTAAATTTTCATTTTAGCCTCAGGCTTTTAAAGAATTTGCAATAAATTAATTAGTGACATTTCCCCTTCTTTTCCTGTTTCATGGACTATCATAACATCAAGCAAATGAGAGATTTATTATTTTTATTATATATTAATGTCCTTGGCAGTGCAATGTTAAATAAATATTACTTGCTCTATACAGAGTCTGTATAATTATTCTTGGTCACAAGAAAACAGAATCTTCCCCATGTTTATATCTGTGGTTGTATGACTGGAAATGGGGGGAAAAGCTACAACTTGTTTCTGTCTGTATTTTCTTAATTTAGTTCCCATTCTTTGTTCATCACGAAGTGTTCAGAATTCTGTCTCTGATTGACCTTTCATAGTGAATATGATCATTTTCCTTATTCTGTTCAGAAAAAAACAATGTTTTTCTGTAAATAAAAATGTAGTAGTGGGTTTTTTTGTATTTTCTTTTATTCTTTGTTGTGCCTTTAAGGTGGAATTTTAATAAGACAGAAGCTGGTGAAATGACAAAAGAAACCACTTCAAATTATATCTATGCATGAGAAACTTATGTCAACAAGGCATAAGTGACAGAAAACTTCTAGAAAATAAATGAATGCAAGTTGAGACAATCCGTCTGGAAGAAGCAGGATGCTTACATGTGGAGCAGAGCTAGGAAGGAAACTATGCATCAAGCAGACAATTTCATTTTTTTGTCAGATTGAAGTGACCTACAAGGCTGCTTCTACAATTCTGCATCTCTAAAAATGGCTATAAACAAAAATACATTCCCCTCTACTGGGGTTTTTTTCTCTTAGACACCAGTTTGGGAAGTGATCCAGTCCCGGAAGGCAGTCACTCTAGTATAAACACCAGGCTTATTGGGTTGTCCACATTCATCTCCCCAGCTCACTATTCCAGCAAGGTACCAAATATCTCTAGCATCTGGACTAACCAGTGGTCCTCCAGAGTCACCCTAAAGGAGAAGGAAGAGATTAATAATTAGTAATTATTAATTAGTAATTAATAATTTATTCATTACAGAGATATTTGCTGTTTTTCTTTTAACTTGAGTTTAATAAAAGAGTCGGTTTTCATAAGTTTTTACTGTATGCAAATGCACAAGTGATAACCTCTAAGTCATAAATCACACAAAGGAGGAGCTTGACCACCTGGAGAATTTTCTTAGTCTCATGGTTCAATTTGCTGAGATTACAGGCTCAATCTCTTGGGAGAACAGTATTTTTAACCTATCTAGTATATCTGACAAAGTAATTATCATACTGGTTTCCTCTTTATCAAGGTCACGTAGCTCCCAAAAGAAGGGTTATGAGTCTATTACTGATAATGAGAACAGACATCAGAGTCAAATGCATGGGCTTATATCTCAAGTCTGGCCCTTCCCAACTGGCTAAGACCTTTAATTTACTTATTTGAAATGCTCCTAATAATACCTACCTCTGATGATTCTTTTGAAGATTATATAAAAGAGTGTATAAAGTGCCTAGCATATACAAAACTGTGAACTCTAACTGTCTTTATTTTGTGGACCCCAGAGGGCCATTTCCTTATTCAGGTCATACAAACAAGGTACTGGCTGATCATTCTTCAGATTCCTGGAATCTCGAGTCATTGACCACCTATTTAGTGTTCAGGTTTCCATGAAGCTCTTAATTAATTAATATATTATTTCATTAATACCTATAATTCTGCCAACAAAACCTGAGGTTGGGTTTTATTTTGTCCATTTTAGTGGTAAGGAAACTGACACTCATAGAAATTAAGTAATTTGCCTGATGCCACATGCTGGTGACAGAACTTGAATTTGAATCTAGAAGCCCATGTTTTTTCCCTCCACATTTTACTAACTTCCTTGCAAATTTTCTTTTGTCCATGTAAAAATATTAACAATACTCATAATAGCTCAACTTTAAACAATTACCAGTAAGTGTTGACCGATGCCTTCATCTGTGGAAGGAGGAGACACAGAAAGATTGGACACATGGGGGCCTTGCCCTCCAGGGGCCTACAATCTATTTATAGAAATAGCATGTACCATATAATGCTATTCAAAAATAAACCAGTTTGATCATTGAAACCAAGGTTATATATGAAGGTAGAGCAGGGTAGCATGAAGAAACAGTAGATGTCAGAGACAATAAAGTTTAAATCTCTTTAAGAGACAAGAACGAAGAAGTCTGAGAAGAAAGTAACCAGAGAAAAAGTGTGGCAGTGTATTCCACATCATTACAAGATGAAAAATAAGATGATGTCCAGCAAGTATCAAGCAGGGAAAGCTGTAGCCTGTTCTGCCAACATTAGTGAGGGATGTGATGGTTTATGTGTGTTCCGTGTTTCATCTCATGCAGGGAAGCCAGAATAATGGAGGGGAATTATAATCTTCAGGTGAAAAGAAAAGGCAATCAACTCAGCTATCCAGAGGCGGAAGCCTTTGGGGCTCTATTTCAATAAAATTTTTAAAAGTACCCGTGCCTAGTCCTACCCCCACCCATATAAACATACATACACACACAGGCGCACACCAGCCTTGCTCAGTTCTTAGATCTTGGCAGTTTGCACTTCCTCCCCTGCTCAAGGCTTTATTTCCATGTGCATTGTCTCAGCCCCAGCAAGCCGGTGTTTCCACTCATTGTTTCTGTGCATTTTTAACATCCCCTAAATCAGCCACCAGATACCCTGGGCATTCTGCCTGCCTACACCGTCCAAGTTATTTTTCAAAGTATAATTATTTGTTGTTGTTAATTCTCTGGTTACAAAGTTGCATAGCTTTTGCAGAGTCTGTTGATCTGTTTCTAATACTATTTTTTCCATAAATTCTATTACTTTTAGTGAGTTACTTAGTGAGAAATGGAATAGGAAGTTTATTCAGGAATGCACAAAACAAGAAACTTTTGACATTAGAAAAAGCCAAACCAAGAAGCAACTTCAGAGATCAAGATATGAAGGAATGAAGGGACCAATTGAAGTGTTAACAAAAGGAATGCAGATAAAAGAGATAAATCTGGAAAATATGATAAAAAGGGAAAAGATTCTAGGACTTGATCAAGTCCAAGTGAAGAAGATAGAAAAGACCCCAACAATAAGAAACCCAATAATATGAATAAGAAGCTTGAAAATGGAAACTGTAGTTAACATTTCATTATGCCTGTTGAGTTTGTGGTCACACAAACACAAATGTTAGTCTGATATTAACAACTTAAAATATAAATGAAAATAGCTTGAGAGTAGATGGAAATTTGAGACTACATTTGGGCAAAAGGTTAATTCTGGACACGTAGATTTGGAAGCCAGTAAAGTGACACTGTGTTAAAAAATTAGATGGCTTCTTTGAGTGAATACATAGAGAGCAAAGAAAAATTTCACCTGAGACCTGAGTCTTAAGGGATAGCTAGACTTAGAGAGAGGACGAAAAAGAAGAAATTAGAATTGGATGCTATGGTAGGGGGTGGGGTAAGGGTGAGTATATTTCAGAATCATAGAACGCTATGAAGAATCATATTCTAATAGCCAAATATTACTGAGATAGGAAAGAGTAGGAGACCCAAGTAAAGATTTTTGCATCTGAGGTTATTGATGATTTCGAGATACTAAAATATAGGGAGCAAGTCAAGTACCAAAATTGTGGATGCTGGACATAAAAGAAGAAAAAAAAATGGCTGCTAAATCCCTCCAAAGATAGAAAAGTAGGGCATTCTGATTACAGGTATAAACTTGGTTCCTTGTCTTTAATTTCTAAAATCTATAAAGAATATTCACTTTTAACACCGTCATCAAAATGGCATTGTAGAATATGGGATGTATCTTCAGATGAAACTATATGTTGTCTGTGATTTATTTCAAAATAGATCTAGAATTTGGTCATGGAGGGGTGGTTTGAGGGCAATGTGTTAGAGACATGGGGATGAAATAAGATTGGCTGTGAGTGGAAAACCATTGAAGCTAGGTGATGAGTACATGGGGTTTACTACAGTGTTCTGTCCACATTTACATACACTTGGAATTTCTGTAACGAAATTTTAAAAATAAAAGACTAAAGAAGCACACAGCTGTTCCCCTGAAACTTTGAAAAAGAAAGTCACTATAAATAGAGGCAGAGGTATTTGAAGGATGATCACAAATGACAATGACAAGTGTGAAAGCACAAGATGTTTTCAATAGTTTTAGTAAAATTGGAGGCAAATAGGATGAAGAGGATTAAGATGAGGCAAGATCTAAATAATATCTAAACAATGATTATAGATCTGTTTTTTATGTTTATCAAAAAGTCAAATAAAATACAGTTGAGTCTCATTATTCACAGTAGTTATGTTCTATGAAGTTGCTGCTTACACTGAATCAGTGAATAATAAATCATCACTGCCCCTATAGAGTTAGGTTTCCGTGAGCATTTGGTCAGATTTTTATCAATTGATCAATACATAACCATATCTTATGTGTGTTTCTATTTCAAATCACCTTTAAACACGTATTATTGCTTCATTAACATCAAACCCACAGCCAACAGCACTGTAACTCATGCCTGAATGAGGTTTATCTAACATACGTATTTTCTCCACAAGGCACATCGCAGCCTTCTTGCACTCAGCTTCAGAACTATGCATGTGGGTGCTAAACTATTCTAAATAGCAAAATCACCAACAAAAAGCACAAACACGTGGAAAATGTAGCATTAAATAGACCACAAAAAGGAGATAGGTTAATGGTATTAAAGTTAAACAAGAGGGCAACACTGCCTTTTGTGACCTGAGGTGGGAGTGTGTTCATTGGGTAACAAATTTTTTGCCACTCTGCTCACATTCGTGAATGATCATGGAAGCACCTTGAGTATTGACTTGGGGTTTTCAAACAAATCTTAGCAAGTACATGAATTTACATGTAGGGAATCTTCAAATAATGAGGATCCAGTGTATTTTCCAATGGATCTTTTATTAAGTTGCTTTCATTTACAGAATCAACTTAAGTTTTCTGTAGAATTTTGTAATGGAATCAATTTACATTGTTTCATGTCTTCCTTTATGAACAAACAGAGCCTCAGAGCAGAAAAAAGAATCACAATGTAATGAGTTTAATCTTGAGCATTTGCCAGTAGTGTGCAGAAAGGTCAATTGGGTGAAAAGAGTTTAATATAACCAAGTGAACAACACTAACATGACTGGTCCAGAGGTAAAAGTTGGGAAAGGCCTATGATGAAGTCAGCTGTGTACTATGGGAAGTGAAGCCAAGGAAGGGAAAAAAAACAGGTGCAGTATCTATGTGAGAGAGAGGAGAAAAATGGAAAGCTGCAAAACTAAGAGTATCAAAAATTAATTATATCCGCTCTTTGAATCCAGACTGCAAAGCACATTGAATAGTGTGGAACTTCAGAGACCACTATGAGGCTTAGAGAGCACATTGAACATAAGGTATGTTTAATCACAAAGTGAAAATGATAAGGGTATTTAAAGACATACCCAAGGAATTAGTTATTGATCCCCTTCAAGATTTGATCAGCAATGTGCATGATGACATAAGAGTTCCTGGTTGTCACATCGGGCAAAGGTACAAAGTCAACAGTGATAGCCCATGTGCCAAAAAGCAAAATCAAAATTCAGAAGGATATCTATGCTGTGAACCAAGATGGAATATACTTATTCCCTTTACCCAAGCTAAATCCATCTAAAAACTATAAAACCCTGGATATTAGAAATAAAACAAATGTAAAAAGATTCTGAAAGATAGAGTGAAGAAGGCAGATAAACTAAGAAACGCAGGACTCAGGGAATGGCATTGCAGTGAGCTCCCTGATCCTTGGATCTTGCTTTCCCCATTTCACTTATCCTAGGCACAGAGCTAAAGAAACCAGCAACCTGGCAACCCGACAAGAGGTGCAAGTGAAAAAAACAACAACTCTAAAGAAAACCTTTGTTTCTCTAGAGATTAAAAAAAAAAAAAAAACAGAAAGGGGGCAACCTAGGAAGACAAAGTATCTTTTAGACAATATTCTCTCTACTCCAGACAAACACAGAAAAACACTGTAGCCCCTTTCCAACCCACATCAGCACTGGCCAAGTGCGGAGCTTAGATTCCAACCTTACCAGGCTGTCTTAAGGTTTAATCCCTCACCAGACTGGTGTTAAAGGAGGCTCAGTGAGGAGCCAGACTATCATCCATGCCAGGTGACAACAAAGGCCTCCTCTATCTCCCTCGTGGTGACTAGCTGGGGAGCATGGAGGACAGCCTAGGGGTAATGAGACATAACTCTATTTCCCAGTAAAATGTCGGAGGAGACCTGGTAGAGAGTCAGGGCTCTCACAAGTACCAAAGAGTAATGAGGCTACTATCCCATGATGTCAGTGGAGGCCAGAAGGGGAGCAGAAACAGGGTCCTCCAGCCAGCGTGGGATCAGGGGAGGCCTACTGGGGAGCCTGAAATTCCACTACCGTCCAGCAGTAATGGCGTCAAGATAAAATCAGTGGGGAATGAGGCAGCTCCTCTCTCCCCTCTCCAGTGTCATATCAGAAGAGGCTTGCTAAAAAAGAAGATTTAATAAGATCCAGAGTCTCATAACAATACTCGAAATGACAGGGATGCATTTGAACATCACTCTCATACCAAGAACCAAGAAAATCTCGAATGAGAGGAGGCAATCACAAACGCCGACCCTGAGATGGCACAGATGTCAGAATAATCTGACAAAGATTTTAAAGCAGCTGTCCCAAAAATGTCTTCATGAGCAGTTACCACATGCTTGAAACAATTTTTTAAAAATCTTCAGCAAAGAAATAGCAAATATAAAAAAGGATCAAATGGAAATTTTTGAACTAAAAAATAAAATGATCAAAATAAAAATTTAGAAAACTCAGTGGAGCCCTGACCAGCATGGCTCAGTGGGTTGGACACTGTCCTTCAAAGCAAAGGGTCACTGGTTTGATTCCCATTCAGGGCACCTGCCTGGGTTGCAGGCCGGGTCCCTGGTTGGGGGTGTGGGAGAAGCAACTGATAGATGTCTTTCTCACACAAATTGTTATTTCTCTCTCCATCTCTCTCCTGTCCCCTCTCTCTAAAAATAAATAAAATCGGCCCTGGCTGGTGTAACTCAGTGGATTGAGCACGGGCCTGCAAATCAAACAACCGCGGTTTGATTCCCAGGCAGGGCACATGTCTGGGTTGCAGGCCAGTCCCCAGCAGGGGACACATGAGAGGCAACAATACATTGATATTTCTCTCCCTCTCTCCTTCCCTTCCCCTCTAAAAATAAATAAAATCTTAAAAAATAAATAAGTAAATAAATAAAAATAAATAAAATCTAAAAAAAAACACTGGGTGGGCTTAACAGAAGAATGGAGATGACAGAATACAAAAATCAGTGAATTTGAAGATAGAATGATAAAACTAGTCAACCCAAACAAGAGAGAGAAACAGAATAAAAACAAATAAAAACAAAAACAACAGATGCCCAGGGACCTCTGAGACGATCACAAAAGAATTAATATTCTTGCCATTAGAGTCCCTGAAGAAGATAAAAAAAGACGGGTTGGGGCTAAAAAGTATTCAAAGAAATAATGGCTGGAAATTTCCCAAATTTGTCAAGGGGCATAAACCTGCAGGTTAAAGAGTTGATCAAACCCCACAATGGCTAACCCAGAGAAATTCATGCCAAGGCACAAAGTGAAACTCCTGAAAACTAGAGACAAAAAAAAAATCTTGAACACAGCAAGTGAGAAACGACACCTCACCTATAAGGAATAACAATTCTAGTATCAGCAGGTTCCTCTTTAGAAATCAAGAAAGCCATGATTTACGTGCTGAAAGAAATGAGGTGTCAATCCCAAAATCTGTATCTAGCAAAATTATACTTCAGAAATTAATGGGAGGTTAAGTATTTTGCCAAACAAAAAAAAAATCTAAGGGAATTTGTCACCAGCAGATCTGCACTAAAAGGATAGCTAGAGGAAGTTTCTGAAACAGAAAAGAAATGATAAAAAAAAAAGAATCTTGAAAAACTAAGAATAAAGAAAGAATGAAAATATTGGTAATAAACTTCCCTTTTCTTGAGTTTTCTGTTGTTTTGGCACTTAAAGTAGAAATATTGTCAGAATATTTGTCAGAAATATTGTTCCTAATGTATACAGGGGAATACTTAATAATATTTAATGTTATAAATGGGGAAGGATAAAGAGATTTGAGCGGACATTAAGTTTACTGTTTTACATTTCATTCAAACTAGTAGAATCTGACCATATAGACTATGATAAATTATATTTATGTAACTCGGAGTACCCACAAAGTGTTTTTTTTTTTTTCACAAAGAGATGGTCTAGTTAAAATGCAATTCTTTTTTAAAAGTTACTGTATAATTCTATTTATATAACACTCTCAAAATTACAAAATTATTGATATGGAAAACAGATCAATGATTGCCAGGTATTAGCGATGGGAGAGGAAAGCGGGTGTTACTATACAGGGAGATCTTTGTGGTGTTGAAATAGTTCTCAACTGCAGTGACGGCTCCACAAATCTACACATGTAACAAAATGCTGTAGAACTAGAAACACACATTGTACCAATGTCAATTCCCTCGCTTTTATGTTGTACTATAGCTATGTGTGAGGTAACCTTTGGGGGACATTGGGTGAAGGGTACATGAGACTCTTCAGTACTATCTTTGCAACTTTCTGTAAATCTGTTATTATTATTGAAAAATATAAGATGAACAAAAAGTTATGCATCATATTAATAAGCAAACCATTTACCTGGCATGCATCTCTTTTTCCTTGCAAGGAGCCAGCACATAGCATTCTAGGAGTTATGGAATTATTATAAGCTTGAGGTTCATTGCAGGTTTTAGTGTCTATAAGTTTCACCTGCACTTGCCGAAGATGATTTTGACTGTTACCTAAAGGGAACAAAATTGTCTTTATATTTGTTTATATACATATATTTTATAGACCTATAAATAATTATGAGAGGCTTTCATAATTATAGGACAAGATGCTGATATAGAAACTTTGAAAATGTATTTTTTCAGATACAGTAATATTTGGGGAAAGAATGCTTTTCTATTTTAGTTTAGTTTAGTTTAGTTTAGTTTTCCTTTTTTAATTTAATATTTATTGAATTTTTCCCATTACCATTTGGTCACCTTATACCCACCACCCCCAGCAATCACCACACTGTTGTCCATGTCCATGAGTCCTTTTTCCTTTTTGCTCAGTCCCTCCACCCTCTAACCACTCCCCTCCACTAGCTGTCAGCCTGCTCTCCATCTATGAGTCTGTCCCCATTTTTCTTGTTAGTTCAGTTTGTTCATTACATTCCACATATGAGTGAAACAGTTAGGTGCCTAGGAAAGAGCCTCAAGTTGTGTTAAGTAATCCCCATTCCATAGTTAAGGTTAGAAAGTAATTTCAGGAGGGCAGGGTGATTTTAGGATTCTCTGATCTTCATACTTGAACATATGAATGATCCCTTATCTTTTATATCTTTAATTCCTAGTAAAAACTTCAGACATGTTTACTTTTTCACACATGACCAAGCACCATTGTATGTTGGTAGTGATGCACTTGATAGGAACCTAGGGCCTGAAGGAATTTATGTACCTTCTAAACGACTTAGTCCACAAGCAGGGCCTGACTTGCCCCAGGCCCATATGACTGACCCACTAACATATTTTTTTAACTTTTTTTGTCAGTGTTCAAGTACAGTTGTCTCCATTTTTCCTCCACCACTCCCCTCAACCCCAGCCAACCCCACTTCCCCACATTGATCCTATCCCCTTTGGTTTTGTCCACATGTCCCATATCAATGTTCCTGAAAACCCTTCCCTCTTTTCCCCCCATTATCCCCTCCCACCTCCCTTCTGGTTACTGTCAGCCACTGACAAATTTTGGCATTAGGTCACCCACTGACACATTATGTCATTTAAATGCCATAGAATACTTAGATTATTATGATTTGAGTTTTTCTTCAGATTCTCACCATCATTTTGTAGTGCTCCAAACCCAGTCACAAACATCTCATCACCTGGGTGGAAATTATAGGATGCATCAGGGAGACAAACTCTATGTACCCCATTTGTGTAGGGAACGGGGCTAGAAAGCTCTGCAACTGAAATATCATAGTCATGCGATGGATATTTGTATTTTTCATGGACAATTATCCTCCGGATGCCATGTTTCATTTTAGGAGGATATATTGTCACTCCAAAGGAGGCAGTCCACCTAGCTGGGTCCTTATACCTGGGGAGAAAGATATGAAGAATGAACTCCATTTTCCCATGCTACCAATATAATGATTTCCATGATACAATTTAATCTTCCAATATGAGTTTTCTTTTCAAAATTACAATTTCTATGTGTAGAAACAAACTTTTGCAATCTGAGAATCTGTCTCATGGGTCAGATCAGGTAGAAATGACACAATGGCATGTTTCTTGGGATGTATATGCTGATTTTCATGCACTCTGTTACCCTAAGGCCTTTTGACATTTCTGGGCATCAGAAATCCAAGGGACATCTAAAAAGAATATCCTGCACAGAATGGGAGAACTAAATGCATTCCGTGTGCACTATGTCACCTACCTCACAAATGTACACATTTCTCTGAAAACCGAAGAGGCTATACAATAATTTAACAAAGCATTACTATCCTGTATACTGTAGGCATTTTACACTGGATTGAAAGGTCTTTATTCCTTGGAATATAACTAACCAACCTGTTCAGCTGTATAATTTGTTACTACAAGATTTCTTCACATTTAATTCTTATCATAGGGAATTTCCCCACTAAGTCAAGCCTACACCCCACTTAGCCTCCATTTCTGATGGATACACAGCAGAGGCATTGTGGCTCTTCTCTTCAATATCAAGCTCAAAGTCCAAAGACAATTTAAAATTTCTGCTTCCTTTGACAAATTATTCTGTATTTTTTTCCAATGGATAATTTACCTACATGTACTTTGATGCCATTTCCATTTCCAGACTGTTAAACTTCTTACTAGATGTATGAGTTTCCCACTTCCTTTGTGATATATATTAAACTCATCTCTCTCAAACTTCATAAGATATTTTCTTCTTGCCAAGCCCCAGTGCGGTCTGCTCATCCCAATCACTCAGGAGGCCCAGGACTTACGTTCTAAAGCAGTGAGCAGCGCTCACAAGCCACGTGCTGTTGATTAAAGTTGCTCCACAGCGGTGGACTCCATCCCATTGCAGGCTAGCTTGCCACGGCCACTCGCCCTCTTCCACCTGTGTCCCACCAACAATCCTGACACTCTGTTTTGTAGTTTTATTCCTTCGAGTCCCACAGCCTGCCAGAGAGAGATGATGTATTAGTTAGCAGTTGTTTTTAACTTTCAAATGGTGTTACTATGTTCCAAATTTCTCATGCTGTTTGATTTTTACATTTCCTTAAACTATTGTGTTTCATTATTTAACTTCTGCTAATCTTGTAAGATTTAAATCAGTCATTGCCTCCTTTAGGATGCCTTCTCTGAAAATTTCTCATAGTCAAACTGGATTAGTTATGACTTTCTTTAATGCTTCCATTTAAAAAAGCAATAATACTCTATATATAGTGTCTGCGTATACTATATTTTGCCATGTATAATGTGCACTTTTTTGCCCAAATTTTTTAGAGAAAAATAAGGGTGCACATTATATATATGTAGTACCTGAAGTACCTTGTATCTGTTCTTGTGTTTTGTAAGTATTTGTTACATAAAATTTTTTATATCATAATATGTTCAAAAATAAATGCCAAAATTCTCTCAAAATACAAAAAACAAGTGTCTAAATATAAATAAATGAATAAATAATTAAATTAAAAAATTAAAATAAAAAAATGTTTTCCTGAAAGTTTGGGCCAAAAATGTGGGTGAGCATTATACATGACAAAACATGGTTCTCTCTTGCTGTCATGTCATATCATATATGTGTGCATATATGTATATATACACATGTGTATGCACACACATATATACACACACTAGGCCTAGAGCCAGTCTTTTAAAAATACAGGTAAAGATATTATCTGGACCTTTGGTAATTTCATCAATATGTACTCCAACCCCATAATTGCATATATATATATGTATATATATATAATGTTTATTACAGGGTTTCTGAACCTTGGAAGTATTAACATTTTGAGGTGAATTGTTCTTAGTTGTGAGGGCGGTTGTCCTATGCATCATAGGATGTTTAGAAGGATACCTGGCCTATACATAGGAGATACCACACACACACAATCATGATAAGCAAAAATGCCACCATGGGGCATAATCTTTTGGGGGTCAACATTGCCCTTGTTTGAGAACTATTGTTTTAAAATGATGTATTTATGCACTAGTCCCTAAACGTAAAGTCCCATTAGAGTAAGAGCTTCTTTAGGCAGGGAGTACATTCCGTCTCTGATATTCCTATTGCCTAACACAGCACTGGCACATAGTAAGTTTCCAGTAAATGCTGGTGGCAAGATCTGTGCCATTTACGTAATGAGATTATCTTTTGGTCTCATGCCTCATTAAAGTTATGAATGAACCAACATTCTGAGTTTGTGAGTAGCATATTTCCTACCATCTTTTAAAATAAATACACTCTGTACTAATTCTGTAACTGTCGGATGTGTTCTCTAAATCCTGTGGAATGTTCTGCTATAGGGGAAGGGAAATACTAGATCTAGAGCCAGTCTTTTAAAAGTATAGGCAAAGATATTATCTGGACCTTTGGTAATTTCATCAATATATCCTCCAACCCCAAAATTGCCTGTGATTATCACAATATGGAATTCATAACATCAAGAAGATGTTATTTAGTGTAGAGTAACAAGTTTCTCTAGCTGAAAAATGCCAACATACAGATGACTTTTTACAAACTTTAAAAAAACTTTTGTGCTAGTTTATTATAGACAGCTTCAATAAGGAGTGAGTATTTTTTGCCTCTTGTTTAACACCTGCACACCTCACTTCCACTACACATCTGCCATAAGCACCCATACATCCACTCCAAAATTCTCCCAACTTTTTTATTCATTAGTCATGAAGTGTGCCTCAGAGATGAGGTAAAGCACCATTGAGTCCGCCATAGAACAATCCAACTTTAGTCCCACCCTTAACACCATATAAGGTAAGCCTAAATCACTTAGTGTCAACTTTTTATGTTCAAGTCATACAATTTTAATAAATAAATTAAACTTACAATTGTTCAGAAAGTTGTCTGTTTCTGTCTTGTTGATTTCTAAAATACACAGAAATGGTGAACAGGGTCGGCACATCAGAATTGCATAATACCTCTGAATACTTCAAATACTAAAGGCTGCTTAATTCCATTTCAAGATAACATATCTCTAGGTTGTAAAGAAAGTAACATAGTTATTTTATCATATACATACTATGTTCATCACCTTGGGGAAAAGAGACATCTGAAGAGTGTTTCTTTTTTTAAGATTTTAGAGAGAGGGAAAGGGAGAGAAACATCAATGTGAGAAAAAAGCATTGGGTCCATTGGGTTCGATTGAGATCGAACCAGCAGCCTTTCCCTTTGTGGAAGGATGCCCAACCAACTGAGCCACAGGACTGAACTGTGTCTTAGAAACTTTAGTGTAGGTAAGAGTCACACAGGGAGCACCTTCATGGTGTAAATTCCTATTTCTCTTCTCAGTAATTCTGACTCAGTTATTTTGTGTTAAAGCTCAGGCACATGAGTTTTATACAAGGAAGTAAGATTTAGTTAGACCACAGTCTCTTTGGGGAAAATAATAATCTGAACTATGGTATTGATTGCCCAAATGTAATGATATTTTTATTGACCATTATTTCAGATCATTTTACTAAAGTCACAGGCATAGTCCCATTTGCTTAACATCCAAGTGGCATCTCCATAAATTAGTTCTCACTTCCATTTAAAACCAGTGTTATTGCTTTATAAGTCTTCCTTCTGCTAAAGTTTTAGCAACGCAATTATCCTTCACATCTAGCCAATGGCTCCTTAGCTTGTTGACTCCTGACCAATCGGGCCCTAACCCTATGCAAACACTAAGCCACAGGCACATTCAACTCTAAGCACTCAAATATCCTGACTCGGCAGATTTCCAATGACCAAAATTATTCTCTCTGAACATGGCAGGATAGGAGTTCTAAATGCAAAAATTCTAATGTTAATTTTTCTTTTAGTATTTAATAGTATTGATTTACTAGAAATCTGTATTCTAGAAAGGATTCTTTCTGACTTTATTCTGGCTATTCTGGGGGGAAATGGCAAAAATAAGGAAAAAATGACATTTTTTCAGTAAATATTAAAAAGCACCACCACAAATCTCCCTGTCCCTTTCTGTCTTGAGCTCTTCCTAAGGAAAATTCTGGCTTTGCATATTGGTGCCACCAACAGGGCTGGCCTCACAGATGTATAACTTGTGTGTTTGCACTGGGTCTGCACTCAGCATGGCCTTGCACTTAGTTTAATGCTTACTGTCTTGAAATTATTAATAATTTCATCTCATGCCTTGTGTTTCGAAAGTCAAGTCCAATGACATGACATTCATTTGCTGACATCCAATGACATTCATGACAATGGAGCATGTCATGAATAGAGGACCTACACACAACATATATATCCACAGGCTACTGCTACCCCATTTAAATCTCTACCAGTCATAATACCCTACGAACTCAGGATTCTGGTGAATGCACCATGTTCAGCAAACTGCAAAGTAAGTATGGGATGTTTGCCACTGAGGAAGCAGAGGGCAGTGATAGCCCCAAGAAGCCATGTTTTCTGTTTGAACCAGAACTTGCTTAAAATGTAGAAAGAAGGCAATGGCATTCTAACAGACATGAACAACCAAGGGACCCTATAATATTATTTCTTGCTGTCATTTTTCTTGGTATTAACCAACAGTTTCTGCTGGAAATAATGATATAGAAGGAACTTTTGGTCCATCCTCACTTAAGGTGAAGGTAGAGAGCATGCTTAAAATGTGCATGTGTCAACAAGGGAAATTTAAAAAGGTCATGCTACCCTTGTATAGTGTTTTCATTGATCTGCTAAATACCGAAATACATGTATGTATGAGCTATGAAATACAATTGTACAATTTTTGTGATTCCATGTAGAAGTTAAATGCTTTTATATTTGAATTTAAAATTGACATTTCACAATATGAAGGTGAACAGTAAAACTCATGCTAGCAATTTTAATTTTTTCACTTTGAATGACATTAACACAAATATTATTACAAATGAAGAACACTGTGAAAGAAAAAAGTCTTATATTTTATTACTTTTAACAGCCCTTTTTAATTGGGTTTGGAAGAGTTCAACATTTTTATTTTCACTGGGCCCCACAAATTGTGTAGCTAGCCCTGACTACTGAAGCCTCCCTTTCTAAGTAAGTAAGGTAGCTGACCATCAGGTTAAGCTATAAGTTAAGTCTACCAACTTTCTACCGGTTCCCTATTGTCTCATTTCTAGTATCGCCAATTCCCATGTTGTACCACTGGCCACATGGACCTAGTGAGCTCTTTAAATATGGCTTATCTAAATTGAAATGTACTATAAATATAAAATATACACTACATCTCAAAGGCTCAGTACAAAAAATATATGAAAAAATAACTCAAATAATTTTTAGATTGACTACTTGTTGAAATAATACTTTAGATACATTGGATTAAATACATAAACTTTTTAAATGAATTTTGTATGTTTGCTTTTATTTGCTTAATGGCTACTAGAAATTTTAAGATTGTACATTTGGCCTCCATATTTATATAGACCAGCATTGTTCCTGGAATAAGACTTAGACTTAGCCAGACTTTTATTTCTACTGAGGATCTCTTCTGTTTCTTATTTTGTGATAAGGAGGGCCTATCACTGTTTGTTTTCTTACCCCATCCCCACAAAAACAAGTAAACAAAAAACCCTCCAGAAATTTTATATTAGTGTAAAATATACCAAAAACACATAAAAATAAATTATAAATGTTTCATTGGTAAATGTTCTATGGGAAGAAACTATAACAAAGTATATCAATGATATTTGAAGGCAATATGTGGATAGTATAAAACTGTTCACACACACATCATGCTCTCAGGACATAAAATATATAAAACACAATAACAAGAAAAAGAAAGGGAATAGATATACAAACTCATTTTCCCTTTTATCACTGGATTCTATAGCTGAAATATAAGGCCCAATGTAGAAAGAAAACCCAAGTGGGAGTTAATGACAGACTTGAATGCGAGGCATAAGTTTTGGGTAGTATTAAAAATTAAAATACTTTATTAGGACCAATATGGTGCCAAATAAATGTTCTGCTAGTGGTAAGACCCCATAATTATAAACATCTAAAGTAGTTTTTAGCCCTAGCTGGTGTAGCTCAGTGTCATGAGCGCGGGCCTGTGAACAAAACAACCGCGGTTCAATTGGCAGTCAGGGCACATGCCTGGGTTGCAGGCCAGTTCCCAGCAGGGGATGCACGAGAAGCAACCATACATTGATATTTCTCTCCCTCTCTCCTTTCCTTCCCCTCTAAAGATAAATAAATAAAATTTTAAAAAATAAAATAAAGTAGTTTTTAAAAATCATTGCCCAAGACCAAACTTAACATGGAGCTATTGAATGTGAGATAATTAAACTAAATAAGAAAAATAAACTTACTTTTTATTTCAACTGATTCAGGATCTAATTCAGGAGGCCCTACAGCATCTTGCAGCTTTTTGTGTAGAACATATTGAACAATATTATTTATGGCTTCAGGATCCTCGGTAGAGGGAAATCTAAAAATCAGCAGCATATGAGCCAACACTCCATTTTTCTCTTTACTGTGAACCAAAAAAGGAATTAAAAAGTTGGTTTTAAAAGATATAGTTCAGAATAAAATTTATGATAATATCGCAATGTATTTTTTCTTTACCATTCATTTGAAATACACACAAAAGCAAATCCATCAATGCAGTTTTGAAGATCTAATTTGTCGCCTTCTATATTTCTGTTGTTTACCACACACAGACCTTTCAGCTCAGCCTCCTTGATAGTGAGCTAGAATGTTCACAGTCCCTTACCACCAAAGGATCCAGTGAACTACATAGTTATTAATATATAAAATAGACACTCCTCTTGCCAACGTTTCAAAATTATCAAATGTAATGCATACAGAGTATGAAAGCAACTCTGGCTTTAGCTTTCAGGCTTAATCCAAAAAT
The DNA here is from genome assembly GCA_004027735.1 of Carollia perspicillata. Classification (NCBI taxonomy): domain Eukaryota; kingdom Metazoa; phylum Chordata; class Mammalia; order Chiroptera; family Phyllostomidae; genus Carollia; species Carollia perspicillata. Next base: position 18,967 of record PVKM010019435.1, read on the forward strand.
TTTTCCTAAGCAATCTTCAGGCTGTCCTAAACAACTCCTAAATCCTAAGACTCTTAGAGCTTGACCAAACTGTGTTGACTTTATGTGATTGCGTTTTCAAGGTAGAGCGTTAATTAGCTTTAGTGTCATTTGAATGAGTCACTGTCTTGGATTCAACCTTGACTGCTCTTTCTCATTCTCTCAGCTGCTCCACTGCCACCTTTTTTCCCTACAATCAGTTCCCAGAGAATCTTACTCCTCCTTCTGCATGGCATTGACCCTCATTCATGTAAACTGTAAACAGGAATATAAATTAGAATATTATTTTAGAAGTCATTTTTGTTTATTACAAATTTTATTATCCATCCTCTCTAATACAGTGTTTCTACTTTTAGAAATTTAATCTCTTTTTAAAGATTTTATATATTTATTTATCTTTAGAGGGGAAGGGAAGGAGAAAGGGAGAGAAATATCAATGTATGGTTGCCTCTCATGCATCCCCTGCTGGGAACTGGCCTGCAACCCAGGCATGTGCCCTGACTGGGAATCAAACCGCAGTCCTCTGGTTCACAGGCCCATGCTCAATCCACTGAGCCACACCAGCCAGGGCTAGAAATTTAATCTTCAAACACACTCTTTTGTGTACAGGATATATGTATGCATATGTTCACAATAACCTTGTTTTTAAATCAGAAAAATATGTAAAAACTCAAGTGTCCATCAAAAGGTTACTGGCTAAGTCAACCCTGAAACATACTTGTAGTGAAATGCTATATAGTCAGCTAAAGAATGGAACAGATGTACATTCAGTCTTTGAAAAGATGTACAAAATAAATTGCCAAGAAGGTGAATTCTTCCTGGGAGTAGAAGTATTGGAAGTAGGAGCTTTCATTTCCAATTTTATGTAATACCATATTATTGAATTTTATATTTTTCGTATTGCTTTTGTAATCTGAATAAACAAATAGAGCTTTAAGAAGATTATTGTTATGTATCTCATTGCCTTTCAGCAACCCTGTTCATCAATTATTTCTTCTTCTGTCTCAAAGTATTCCTATACTGCCTGGCTTAATAAAACTCTCTCTCTGCCCCAGCCATTTAATTTATGTCTCACATTCTTATCACAATAAACCTTGAAATGATAAATTACATTCTGTCTCTTTACTTCTTTGCACTCTGCTTCCTCCCCTCCAATTCCACTGACTCTTTTCTGGGCAAAAAATGACTTCTTCATTGATATATGCAGTCAATCCTTTCCAATCATATTACTTGGTCTCTCAGTAGTGTTTGTCAGTGCTGACCACTCTCTTCTTGAACTATCATGAATTTTCTTTTTTCCTGCTCTTTCCCTATTTGCTAGGTTCTTATTTTTCTTACATCTCCTTAAATATTCTTTTTCTTCAAGTTTTCATCAAACTTTGTCTTTCATTACCCCTTTTCTGAGAAATTCTATATATATCCACACTTTCTAATACTTTGAGTTGATGATGAGCAAATGTATATCTTCACCTCAGTCCCTTTTCCTCCCCCAAGTTAGACTCCTATTTCAGGCTCATATGGTCTCCTACTCTCTCAAGGCAACATCTCTAAAACTGACTTCAACTTTCCATTACATTTCATTTCTTCCTCCTGCAGTAACAGGAGAAAAAAATAATGAGCAGCAAGATTAGTAAGATGAAGAAGTAAATTGGAAAGTGGTTTGGTGGATAGAATCCATAGAACTTAGTTATTCATAATGTGCAAGGAGCCTAGGAAAGGAAGGCATATGTAATGGCTTCCAGGTTTTTTATTAGAATGAATGAATTTTCCTTGAGTTCAAAATGTTTCTGTGGAACTTCCATGTGGAGATGTACATGGGCAGGCATATAGTTCTAGCAGTCGGAAAAACAGTTTGACTAGAAATATAAACTTTGATTTCAATAGTATATGAAGCCACGTGGGTGGATGAAATCCCCTTCAGAAAGTAAAAATTTAAGGAGATCCAAAAAAGAGCAATATTTTAAATACTAGAGAGTGTGGAATTTTCAGGAGAAAGCGGCCAAAGTGAGCACCTCAAAGATATCAGCAAATAGACTAAGAAGTAACTCTTGGGCTTTTTGTCATTGAAATAATATTGGAAATAGTTCTTATTTTATTTTTGAAAAATACAAATAATTTTCATTAAGACAATATATTATTTAAGATTTTCACATAGTGTTTTGCTTAAAATGTTATGCTCTGAACTTTTATTTTATTCTTACAGTTGATGATCAGCTCTGAGATCTTAAATATTTGGAGCAGAAAGGGTAGAATAGAAGAAGATAAAAAGCTGATAAGGAGAACCAAGAGGTAAAGACCTTGTCTACTACTACACTATGTAATATTAAACCAAAGGATGTGACTTAGGTCCCTATTTGTGCTAGAGTTTCCATAAAAATAGTTCCATAACATAGCCACCGATAATATATCTGCCCCTCACAATCATCTTGCAAATGCTTTCTTTTACATTTAGAGAATGAGCAAGGCACGTTGTAACCCAAGCCTAACAGAGAACAGGTATGAAATGAATAACTGTTAAATTGAATTATATCATATTATAACACTTAAAACAATATTTATAACTGATCATGTTAACAGTTTTAGCTTTTAAATTGTATTCAGAAGTAATCATTTTAGATCTACATACCTGAATCTGACAATGTGCGATGTGACAAATTCTCCCCTCAATACAGATTTATAAAATGCATTTTTCACCTGTTCCAAAAATATTCAAATTATGTCAGCAAGAACAATTTTATGAAAGTCTGCAAGCTAATTTGAAGCTAAATTTTTTTAATTCAAAATAAAACAAAAAAAAAATACATTGACCAACATTTCACCATTTACTAAACTTGAGGAATCTTTTTAGTGTTCTACTCAGTGATTTCCACTGGACTTTGCCTTGGTAATTGCAGGAGCTAGGGAACCATAGTGGTGGGGTGGGCAGGAGTGACATCTGCTATGCTACACTCAGAAAGAGATAAAAGAGAATAAACAGACTGATTTTTAAAAAGTAGGAGTAAATATTCACATCCTAAGATATAGGCAAATATAAACAAGGAAAATGAAATAATTCTGCCAAGGAATTAGTTGGGTTATAAAAATGAGTGCATGAGTGTCACATGGTTTCCAAACCTGGTGGAAAAACATATATATATATATATATATATATATATATATATATATATATATATATATAGTTTTATAGTTTTATAGTTTTATAGTTTTATATAAACTATATATATATATATAGAGAGAGAGAGAGAGGGAGAGAGAGAGAGCTTATTCAGACATAACCCTGATTTGGTGTTTATAAGAATAAACACAACCAAGATTTGACCCTCTTCTTAGCAGATATTCGAATCTTCAAGCTCCTACTCTACCAGGCAGTTTCCAGGAGCATCAATGCCATTCCGTTTTTCCTCAGAGTATTGGAACTGGAAGACAATTTGGAAATCATCTAGTATTAATGTTCTAATCTTCACATAAAGAAACGTGTCCAGAATGATAAGTAGTACACCCAATAACATACCACTAGCTAGTGCATGGTATTGAAAATAGGTGTCCCAACTTTTAGTTTAGGGTACTTTCCATCACATCATACCACTAATTACCTCACAAAATATCAGGAAAAGTCTAAATTATTCTCTAAGTAATCTGACAATGAAAAGTAATCACCCAAGAGGAAAGTCTTATCTGTGCATATACTTCCTGTGGATGTCATCCTACTAATGTTAACTAAAGATTTCATTCTTTTGGAACTACCGGCCAAGATGGAGGAATAGGTAGACACACTGTGCCTCCTTGCACAACCAAAATTAAGGACAGCAAAAATTTAGAAACAAAAAAACAACCAGAACTGACAGAAAATTGAACTGTACGGAAGTCTGACAACCATTCATCCAGACCAGTAAGAGGGGCGGACTCAGCGGCTGGCAGAGAGGGGTCGCAGTAGGAAAAAGTGGTGGCTGGTGGACCTGGGCACTCAGGCTGCGGCTGGAAGACCCCAGGCCTGGGGTGGCAAAGAGCAGACCCCATGAGGTGCACAAGGTGGCTGGCTGACCTCAGTCACACATCTGTATGCAGATAACCAGGTGAAAATGGGCAGGGAGACGGACCACGCAACCCAGGGCCCCAGTGCCAGGAAATAAAGCCTAAAAGGACTGGTCGAAAATATTTGTGGAGGTTGAAGTGCCTGGAGTGACTCCCAGCCTCACAGGAGAGTTTGTTAGAGAGACCCACAGGGTCCTAGAATGTATACAAGCCCACCCACCTGGGAACCAGCACCAGAAGGGCCCAATTTGCTTGTGGGAAGTGGCAGAGGGAACTGATTCAAGAGAGAGCAGAGCAAGCACCATTGTTCCCTCTCTGACCCTGCCCCCACAGACAGCGTCACAACTTGGTGACTAGGCTGCCTAGCCCTGGTGAACACCTAAGGCCCCGCCCCTCATATGTAACAGGCGCCACCTGACCAAAAATGACTCAAACAGAAGAAAAGCTCAGAGCCCCAGAGCCAATACATTCACGCAAGCAAGAGATAGTCAACCTATAAGATGCACAGTTCAAAGCACTGATGATCAGGAGGCTCACAGAATTGGTTGATTTTGGTTGCAAATTAGATGAACAAATGAAGGCTACACTAAGTCAAATGAAGGAAAATGCACAGGGAACCAGTAGTGATGGGAAGAAAACTGGGACTCAAATCAATGGAGTGGACCAGAAGGAAGAAACAAACAACCAAACAGAAAAGAATGAAGAAACAAGAAATCAAAAAAAAATGAGGACAGGCTTAGGAACCTCCAGGACATCTTTAAACATTCCAACATCCGAATTATAGGGGTACCAGAAGGGGAAGAGGAAGAGAAATAAGTGCAAAACGTATTTGAACACATAATAAAGGAGAACTTCCCCAATCTGGCAAAGGAAATAGACTTCCAGGAAGTCCAGGAAGCTCAGAGAGTCCCCAAGAAGTTGGACCCAAGGAGGACACCAAGGCACATCATAATTACATTACCCAAGATTAAATCTCTCCTAGGATTCTAGGAGAGAATCCTAGAAGCAGCAAGAGATAAGGGGACAGTCACCTACAAAGGAGTTCCCATCAGACTGTCAGCTAATTTCTCAAAAGAGACCTTACAGGCAAGAAGGGGCTGGAAAGAAGTATTCCAAGTCAGGAAAAGCAAGGACCTACATTCAAGATTGCTCTATCCAGCAAAGCTTTCATTTAGAATGG
>PVKM010019436.1:0-24203 GCA_004027735.1 Carollia perspicillata
TGAGAAATCAGCTGAGAGTCTTATGGGCACTCCTTTGTAGGTAACTGTGTCCTTTTCTCTTGCTGCTTTTACAGTTCTCTTTATTTTTAATCTTGGGTAATGTAATTACGATGTGGCTTGGTGTGTGCTTCCTTGGGTCCAACTTCTCTGGGACTCTGAGCTTCCAGGACTTCTAGAAATCTATTTCCTTTGCCAGATTTCCTTTGCCAGATTGCAAGTTCTCCTTCATTATTTTTTCAAATAAGTTTTCAATTTCTTGTTCTTCCTCTTCTCCTTCTGGCACCCCTATGATTCAGATGTTGGAATGTTTAAAGTTGTCCTCAAAGTTCCTAAGCCTCTCATTTTTTTTGAATTCTTGTTTCTTCATTCTGTTCTGGTCGAATGTTGATTTCTTCCTTCTGGCCCAAATCGTTTATTTGAGCCCCAGTTTCCTTCCCATCACTGTTGGTTCCCTGTGCATTTTCCTTTATTTCATTTTTCATAGCCTTCACTCTTTCCTGTATTTTGTGACCATACTCAACCAATTCTGTGAGCATCCTGATTATCAGTGTTTTGAACTGTGCATCTGATAAGTTGGCTATCTCTTCATCACTTAGTTGTATTTTTTTCTGGAGCTTTGGTCAGTTCTTTCATTTGGGCCACTTTTTTTCTTAGTGCACCTCTTACATTGTAAGGGGCACAGTCTTAGGTATTCACTAGGGCGGGGCTACCCACTTTGCTACGTCGTGGCGCTGTACGTGGAGGAGGGGTCTAAGGGGTAACAACGCTGCTTGCTCAGCTCTCCATCGGTGTTCAGTCACTTCCCACACTGCCTACAAGCAAACTGGGCCTTCACCAGGGAATCACAACACTGGTTTAGAAACCAGAACCAGGTAAGTGCCCCTAGGCATTTCTAGCTGATCACATTACTATTCAATGGCTGACAATGGCACAAAACATAACTAAAATGCCCCTCAACAAGAGTGGGTAATGAATTGTAATAAATTCATACAACTGAATGCTCTGAGCAATACAACAAAGAGAACTACTGATAAGCTCAATAACATGGACGAATCTCAGATAATGAGCTGAGTTCCAGAAGCCAGAAACAAAAGAATACATATAGACATTCCATTACATAAATTCTAAAACAGGCAAAAACTAACCTAAGGTAAAAAAAATTAGGAGAGAGAAAGAGATTTATTGATTCCAGCTGGAGGTGGGGTGGGGATGGGGAAAGACTGGGAAGGGCTCAAAGGGAATTTTGGAGGGAGATGCAAATGTTTTGTATTGCAATGGGATATAGATTACTCGGGTGTATCTGTCAAAACATATATCTAAGATTTGTATCTTCCAATGTATGTAAACTTTACCTAGAAATAGTAAGAACAATAATGACAATAACAATAATTGAATGAAGGGTGGGAAGGGAGTAGAAGAGTAAATAAAACAAGAAATTTGATAACTGCTGAAGCTGAGTAATGTGAGCCCATTATCCTATAATATTTACTTTTATACATTTGAAATAAAAAAGAAAAAATATATAGGCAGTAACATGAAGGATGGAGTAGCAAGAAAGTGATTTTGACCAAAGTATTTGCACTCTATTTTCTACCTTTTCATGGTTACAAAGTCCAAAAGTTATACTAAGGGAGCCTGCAGTCTGGTCAGTCTAATGGTCTGTCACTAATTGTGAATATAAGAACCACTCAAATTAATGACAATATATTAGCCCTTAGAATTCACCAGTAACATTTGAGATCGGAATCCAACCTAGATAGAAGAGTAGAGATCATTTAGTTGAAAGTTTTTAACATTAAATTTATTGAGGTGACGTTGGTTAATAACGTCATATAAATTTCAGGTGTACAACACCAGATTTTGACATTGTCATTCTCTGTGTGCTCTCCACCTGACCTGTGGTTCCCTTTCCTTCCTACAGACTTGACTCCCTTTACCCACTTTAGCGTCCCTACACTCCCCACTCCCACCTCTGGTAATTTAAGCATTAAAAATCAGCCATGTCAACATTTGGTTGCTACCCACTTCTTTGTTTCTCGCTGCACCAGGCTCACACTCAAAGCCAAGCACCTTGTTCGTGCCTCTGGGCTCCTGTCCTTCCACTGCCCCCCTCCCCTGAACACCCTCTCTTCTCCCTCCCCTCCTACTCAGCTGCACTTATTGACTGGCACGTGGGCTGCAGCTCTTGGAGGGCAGGGACCGGGTCTTCCTACCACATAACAACGCCTCCCTAAACATTAGCGCACAGAACGTATTTTACAGAGTAAGACCTCAGAGACTCACTTTTCCCTCTGTTCACACTAGAGTAACAGACCTGGAACCAGAACCTAAACCTGTTGGTTCTGTCCTCTAATAATAGTGCCTCATGAAAGGCAAACTGACTTTCATGATTTGCCTAATCCTGCAGTTAGGATTATGTCCTGAAGTTTTACGTTTTTACACCATGGGACACAAAGATTATATTAATTTACCCTTGTTTCATATATGTATATTTTTTCAAGTACTGGGAGACTTGAAAAAATATACATATATGGGGAGGGTCCCACGTATGCGTACAGACATGGGGAGGGCCCTCCATTACCACCACCAGCCTCTGGCCTCTGGAGGCGCTACTTCCCTCTCCCTTCTGTGACTGACAATAAGTACAGGGCTCTTTTTCATGTCCCCCTCCGTACATCAGAGGCCAGCTTGAAAGGCATGAAAAAGACTTTGCTAAAAATAAGGGTTAACAGAAAGACAAAAGTAATTAAATGACATGGAAATAAATAATCTGTTTTATAGGCCAGACCCACTCATTCGTTAGCTGGTCACACCAAGAAAGGAATCATCCTCAGCTCCCATCCTGCTTCTTCAAGACAAAAGCCATCTTTCCCTCCCATCCCCAGGAATAGGCTCCTGGCCTCGAAGGCTCCTTCAAGGCAGACTCAGGATAGTGATAATAGGATATCTCCTTTCTCATCTACCGAAGATCCTCTTTCTCAGGTTCAGTCTCCTACATGGGACTCACTTCTTTGCCCATTACCTTGCTGTCAGGAAAAACTGTAAAAGATTGCAATCAGCAAAAAAGATCGTGAGGTGAGCTTTCCGTGGAATGCCGGCACTGCCCGGGGGCCCCACGGCGCTACCTGATTCTGTGGGGGTCTCTGCCTTTCACTGTCTTTGAGGGGATTATTTTACAGCTCTGAAAGCTATAGAAAACTGATAGTAATCAAATGATTCTCGTCCATTAAAGTTGCAAATGAATGTCGTCCTGTGTGAGGATGCAGTTGATGGCTCCGTTGCTCCCCAAGAGATGATTCCAACGTTACATTTTATTGCCCTGTGGATATTGACTAGTTTTGTACCTATTTCTAAATTCGCTTCAGCATTCAGTGACTGCCTATATGGGTCTGTTCTTCGGTTCCTTTGAGCTAGTTGTAAAATCTTTCATGAGTTACATAAAATCTTTGACACATGTTAATGCTATAATTGTATGAGTCGCCATTGCCATTCTGAAAATTATCCTTTAACATGGGCACACACAGGGACAGAGCTTATTGGCCTCAACAGGGTAACAGTTATTTCCATGGAACATAATAAGCCTTGCTTTCTCATAGGAGGCAGCACAGTAACAGAAAAGTTATTTCATTAAAAGAAGGGGCGTTAATTATACTGGAAAAAGAGACTAAGAATAATGGCTAAAATTAGACATGAAATCGAGCTCTACACCTCCTCCCAGCAAATGTAAAAAAAAGCCAAATAATATAAAATATGCAAATATAATCAATTTACCACTTCATCAAAGGAGATAAAGTTTTTCCTAGCACTATAGAAAATTACATAATATTCCCCCATTGCAAAAAACATTCAATGCCAGAAGAGTGGTTTTACAAGAGATACGAAGTCATTCAGATGGCAATTTTTCAACAAAAATTAACAGCCCAACCCTCAAATAACAAAAAGGATCGTATTCAGTTGTAGTTTCCTGATGGCATTTCTCTAGGGCAGGGATCCTCAAGCTTTACCGCGCTTTACAGTCACCCTGAGGGCTTCTTCAGACCAGATGGCTGGTCCCCATCCTCATAGCATGGGTACTCAGAGTGGGGTCCCAGGACCAGCTTCACTGACATCACAGCCTAGGGTCTTGAAACCAAGGCCCACGGGCGGGCTTCAGAAAGTCCAGAAATGCAGCACTTTGTGTGTGTAAACATTGTTGGGGGAGGAGAAAGAAAATCAACCATTCCCTTCAGATTCCCCACCCCTGGCCCCCCAAAGTTCACCCAGGGCATTCTCCAGCTGAGCATTATCATCACCTGGGGAGCGGTCTAACTCGCAGCTGGAATTGAGAACCTCGGATGTCCACCAATTTTCTAAACTGGGCTTCTGTCATGTGCAAGAACCGTGTGTTCTTTGGGAGAGCCTTATGTACAGGAGTATTTGTTGTTGACGAAAAAGAAATTCCAAATTTAGCAGGATTTAAATATTATTCTCAAGGACGAATTCTCTTCCTTTCTTGAGGAGAAAGAAGAGATTTGCCACTAACACAATGAAAAAGACCTTGTGACGTATTTTCACACTTCTATGTAAAATCTAAGTTTCAAATCTGGAAGATTGAACTGTGGTAGGAAGATAACAAATTAGGAGGAGGACTAAGGAAGAGGAAACATGACTGAACCATCTTTAAAAAAAAAAATCACTAGTCCTACCTGGAACATTTCCAAACCAAACGTTTTTGCAGCTTCCTAATCCTATTCTATAAACGCCAATATCTATAATTTCTACTTAAAGACATGATGAAATTGTATTAATCATTTAAGTTGTGGTTAATAACAACATATTTATTTTATGTATCTTATTTGAGATTCGAACCTTGCTGAGTTCCAAATGGGCTGAAGCAGTCTACAGATCAACCCACAGGGCCGAATGAAGGAAACACAGATTTTCAAAAACACCTGTTCTAAGGGAGCAAAAGCCGTCGGCATCAGAGCAGAGCACAGTACAACGTCTGCACAATGAATTAAGCTCTATGCTCTATGAAAACAAGGAGGAAATAATACAATTTCTGTTTTCTAACAACATCCATATACTTTTTGTACAACTAAACCTGAACAGGGCTTTTTTTAGAGTCAGCAATTACACATCCTGATCAAATCTGTATTTGTTGTGTTTTGTACATAGTAAACCTTTCGTAAATGCTCGTTCAATGAATGAATATATAAGTTACGAACCCACGCATGGGCAGTGGTTTCCCTCCTCCAAGATTTTGTTGAGTCGAGTCTCACACATGGTAAAGAGTACCTACCCACGTGTGAGGTCAGGAATCTGGGTAAAGAAAGGCAACAAGTTTCATGACATTTGGGGGACATATGGGATTTCTGAGTGTCATAAATATTATTTAGAGAGGTTTCAGGGAGCTTTCTTCTATGTCCCAGGAGCTGTTGGTCATATTTTTTGCACTATAAAGCTACCTAAAACATAATTCATATACACATACATACTTCTATTCATCCACTTTTTAACAAATATTTATTGAGCACCTCCTCTGTGTCAGAATTATGCTGAGGATACAGTAAAGAAGATGGTCCAGGTCTCTCTGTCCCCACAGATATGGAGTCCAGCAGAAAGATGGATAAGTAAGCAGACACCTGACAATGCAGAGTGATATGGACAATAACTGGGAGTTATGGGTCCAGTAGATGTGTGACCAAACGTGAGGAAAGCACATGCTTTCAAGAGAAAGTGCTCCCTAAACTGTGGAGTATACTTTGGCCAGAGAGTGTTTGTGGTTGCTATTGTCAGTGGTGTAGGCACACGAAGGAGGGAAGGAAGGTGTTCTAGGCAGTGGAATCAATAAGAATAAATGAAGAACTAAAAGTTCTAGGTTTTACGCAACTGAATTGCATTATACCTCCTCTGATAAAATTCTTATCCTTTCAGAGGGGCTTTTTTCTGACTTCTGTGCGACTCCCATCTAGGGCTCCTTGAAGGCTGGCTGCTAAAACCAATCCTGTTTGACCCCTTTCCTTACAGTGAGGGTGCATGTGGACACCCCAGGGTGGGAGTCCCCGGGCTCTACCTTTTCTGCCCAAGGAGGCACCAGTGGGAAATCTGTTCCTTAACCTTCAAGCATCCACCACAGTGCATTTATTCCCCGTGCCTTCTCGATTTCCTTTAATCTGAGATCAAAATGCAAATCATTTCGTCAAAACTCAGAATCAAAATTATCAACATTATAGGAAAAAATATTTGTCAAAATGTTGTATTTCTTTACTTAATTAAAAACTTAAAGATAGAATCAATCTTCATTATATTTTTAGAAGCTGCTATCTTCTAGGGCAGAGATTTTCAACCAGTGTTCAGCAAGAATTTTTAAAACATGCAATAGTTGACTCCTTAGTCAGGGGCACTGACTTCTTTTCCCTTAGATTGGTAAATTAAAAAAATTACAAAAGCCAACACAACAATAGCCATCCAGTGTGAATGAATCAAAATTATATCTATTTCTTTGTCAGATTGGCAAAAATATATTTTTTGGTGTGCTGCAGAATTTTAGTAATTAGTTTATGTGTGCCCTCAGATGAAAAAGGTTGAAAATCACTGTTCTTGGGTAGTTAAAAATAACTAAACAAATAGGGTAAGATTTCATATAAGTCCTATTTTTAGTTATTTCATTTTCACTTTTTTAGGTAATTTTTTAAAAATCCCAACTCAAGCACATGTTTTTATTGCTTTTAGAGAGACAGAGGGAGGGAGAGAGAGAGGAACATTGATTGGTTGCCTCCTGCACACACCCCTCACTCGAACTGGGGATCAAACCCACAACCCAGGCATGGGCTCTCACCGGGGATCGAACCAGCAACCTTTCTGGATGCTGGATGATGCTCCAACATACTGAGCCACCAGCCAGGGCCATTTGCACTTTTAACAGCGAAATAGAGATTTCTAAGTTTGAGTAATAAGCACACTAATTTTTTGCTGCCTTTAATATGTCAATTTCTTTAAAATATAGTACCAAGCATTCTTGAAAAACTGGACAAATATTTGTTATCTACCAAAATAGCCTATTAACTTCTAAATAGTTATAGCATATACATCATGACACTGTCACACATGGAATACTTAAGAGCCACTGTATTAAACAAGTATTTCAGCACTTCCCATGTGCAAAGCACTAGACTAGATTCTACAGCAGACCAAAGGATGCTAAAGAAACACATCCCGTCAATAAGTTGTTTATAATAACAATTTATCACTAGTGCATCAGATAAGGGCATGCTCAGTAACAATGGTCCTACAAATTCTGGAAAAGTAAACACAGTGAAAACATCAGATTTTAAATAAACGTGAAACTTAGAAAACAGATTTCTATTCATTAATTTTATCAATTATCTCCATTTTATTAAAATATGTACACATGCCTCTGATAAGGTCATTTACTTCAAATGATTTAATATGGCCGATAATATACAACAAAGAATTCCTACTGACTCATTAAGCGAGTTACTTTATTGACAAGTTTTCCATTTCCTATCTATTATTACATTCTTTTCTCTCAATTTTATGGACAACTGCTTCTGCCCTGGGCAAACTTATTTAATCTACTGTAATTACCTATATGACATATGGCCTCTTTAGCAAAAACAAACAAGAGAAAAAGGCCGAAGGATGCAGACAGAATGAAAAATAATCACTAACAGTCAACTCTAAATTTTGAAAAAGTAGCCCAGTCATCACGTTGCGTTGTATTTCATTATCCGCTGAGGTAAGAACTTGTTTTCCTTCCTCAACCAGTAGAAAGTAACAACAGAGAAGAACACGGTTTATTGTGTCAGTTATTACAGAGTTTAGGTGAAAGTAAGGAAAGAGTTAACTAAGCGTACTGAAATTCTTTTCATTCATTCATTCATTCACTCACTTATTCACTTAATAATTATTTTCTATGTATGTGTATGTGTACATATGCATGTACACATTAATGTGAATGTATTAACCCACTTGCATTAATCTACTACATATCTTCTGGCATATAAGTGACACTCAGCTATTTACTGAAGCAAAAAAGGAAAGGAGGAAGGAAGAGAAAAACTTATTCTGGACTTTGAAAGGCAGAAATACTTTATGTAGGCAGAAGTGGGGAGAGTGACAAAAACAGTGGCAAAAACATGGAGACAACACGTAATAAAATATAATAGATATGTCATAGAAGGATTCCATGAGATGGTAAGAAATATAAGTAGAAAATAATACAGATTATATTGAACTTGAAAGCCAGATTAAAAGTTCAGACTCTACCCTGAAGGTAACAGACTATCTCTTTAAGGTTTCTGGGATGACAGGACAACAATTTAATGGTATCGATTTGTAAATTAAAACCTTCAAATAATTATTATGGTTAATGGTCACAGTAGGTAAGGAGCATCACAGGAGGGTTGACCATGAGTTTGTAATATTTGTATTATATGAGAAAGACCTAAAAAATGGTAGCAATAAGAAAAAAAAATGTATTCTATTGCAGGAACATGGTACATCCTTTTGTAAAGTTACATAATTTTCTTTTTTTAAATAATATGTTTTATTGATTATGCTACTACAGTTGTCCCATTTCCCCCACCTCCCACCCACACTCCCCCCCTTTAGTTCATGTCCATGCGTCATAAGTTCTTTGGTTTCTACATTTCCCATACTATTCTTGCCCTCCCCCTTTCTGTTTTCTACTACAGTCTATTCTTATTCTCTGTACCTTCTTCCCCTCTGTCCTCCTCCCACTCCCCTGTTGCTAACCCTCCATGTGATTTCCATTTCTGTGGGTCCGTTCCTGTTCTACTTGTTTGCTTAGTTTGCTTTTGTTTCAGGTGTGATTGTTAATAACTGTGAGTTTGCTGTCCTTTCACTGTTCATATTTTTTATCTTCTTTTTCTTAGATAAGTCCCTTTAACATTTCATATAATAAGGGCTTGGTGATGATGAACTCCTTGAAGTTGACCTTATCTGAGAGGCACTTTATCTGCCCTTCCATTCTAAATGAAAGCTTTGCTGGATAGAGCAATCTTGGATGTAGGTCCTTGCCTTTCATGACTTGGAATACTTCTTCCCAGCCCCTTCTTGCTGCCTGTAAGGTCTCTTTTGAGAAATCAGCTGACAGTCTGATGGGAACTCCTTTGTATGTGACTATCACTTTATCTCTTGCTGCTTCTAGGATTCTCTCCTTCATTTTAATCTTGGGTAATGTAATTATGATGTGCCTTGGTGTGTTCCTCCTTGGGTACAACTTCTTTGGGACTCTCTGAGCTTCCTGGACTTCCTGGAAGTCTATTTCCTTTGTCAGATTGGGGAAGTTCTCCTTTATTATTTGTTCAAGTAACTTTTCCACTTGTTGCTCTTCTTCTTCCCCTTCTGGTACTCCTATAATTCGGATGTTGGAACATTTAAAGATGTCCTGGAGGTTCCTAAGCCTCTCCTCATTTTTTTGAATTCTTGTTTCTTCATTCCTTTCTGTTTGGTTGTTTCCTTCTTCCTTCTGGTCCACTCCATTGATTTGAGTCCCAGTTTTCTTCCCATCACTATTGGTTCCCTGTGGATTTTCCTTCATTTCACTTATGAACGCCTTCATTTGTTCATCTATTTTGCAACCAAAATCAACCAATTATGTGAGTACCCTGATCACCAGTGCTTTGAACTGTGCATCTGATAGGTTGGCTATCTCTCGGTTGCTTAGATGTATTGGCTCTGGGGCTTCGATCTGTTCTTCCGTTTGAGCCATTTTGGGGGGTGGGGGTCTGGTTGTGCCTGTTAGGTGTTCACCAGAGTGGGGCAATAACCCAGTTGTTGGGTTGTGATGCTGTATGTGGGGGCGGGGTCAGAGAGGGAACAATGGCACTTCCTCCTCTCTCTAGGATTGCAGTCCTTTCTGCTGCTTCCCACAAGCAAACTGGGCCCTTCTGGTGCTGGTTCCCATGTGGGTGGGCTTGTTTATATTTTAGGACCCTGTGGGTCTCTCCAACGACCTCTCCTGTGAGGCTGGGAGTGTCTCCCTGCACCTCAACCCCCACAAGTGTTTTCAATCGGTGCTTCTAGGCTTTATTTTGTGGCGCTGGGGCCCTGGGTCACGAGGTCTGTCTCGCTGACCGTTTTTGCTTGGTTTATCTGCGTCATGTGTGACTGCTGTCAGCCAGCTGCTTTGCGTGCCTCACTGGGTCTGCTCTTTGCCACCCTGTGTCCAGGGCTGCCAGCCACCACTTTTTCCTGCTGCAACCCTTCTCTGATAGCCACCTACTCGGCCAGCCACCAACTCCACCCTGAATGGTTGTTGGACCTCCGTACAGTTCAATTTTCTGTCAGTTCTGGGATTTTTTTGTTTCCAAATCTTTGTTGTCCTTAATTTTGGTTGTGGGAGGAGGCACAGTGTGTCTACCTATGCCTCCATCTTGGCCAGAAGTCTATGTAATTTTCTTTATCTGCAGTCCTGCACATGCTAAAACTTTTATTCCTCTATGTATCCTACACACACACACACACACACACACACACACAGAGTGTTGTTATTTAATGGTAGTTTTTCCTACTTTATTTTCTAACTGATGGTTACTGGTATCTACACAGTATTCATTTTTGTATATTTATTTTTACTGATTTTATTGAACTCTTACCATTTTTAATAGATTTAAAGTTGATGTTCTTGGATTAGAACATTTGACAATCATATGTAGTAAAATAATCATAAAATTTCCTACATTTGAAAATATATTCTATTTTATTTTCTTCTATTACTAATTGGCTATAATTTTTAGAACCATATTGATTAACAGCAGTGATGGTAGTTTGCATCATGAAAAGCTCTCCCCTGAAGCAGTGTTGAAAATCAGTGGAATGATGGAAAGAGCTTAGAGATTAGTTAGGAGACTACTGTAGTAACCTATGGCAGAGGTACTAAGTAAATGCTTATCTAAGTCCTGGAGCTAGCTAGGTTTCAGAGGTACTGGTAAGAAAGAATTTATAAACTTAATGTCCAAAGAACTTAGGGGTGCAGTAAGACAAGAAAACTAGGATGATTTCCCACGGCTCTGGTCAGGCCTCAGCATACAATCAACTGACCAAGTTAGAAATACTGGAAGAACAGTGAGACATCAATTTAGATTCATGGGTCAAGCATCTCTAGCATATAATTAAATGACAGCTTCAAGGGAGAAGTTGCAGTACCTAATAACAAAAGACAAGAGAATTTCAAGGGAAGTTCTAGATGTCTAATAATAGGAGAGAAACAGAATTTCCTGATTAAGAGATAAGATAATGGGAAAGTTCTTCATTATTTTTTCAAATAAGTCCCCAATCTGGAGAAGGACATAGACAAGCAAGTCCAGGAAGCTCACAGAGTTCCAAAGAAGTTGGATCCAAGGAGAAACACACCAAGACAAATCATAACTAAATTACCCAAGGTTAAATATATGGAAAGAATCTTAAAAGAAGCAAGAGAAAAGGAGACAATTACCTACAGAGGAGTTCCAATAAGACTATCAGCTGATTTCTGAGAAGAAACCTTACAGGCAAGAAGGGGCTGGAAAAAAGTATTCAAAGTCATGAAAGGCAAGGACCTACAGCCTAGATTACTCTATCCAGCAAAGCTATATCATTTAGAATGGAAGGGCAGATAAAGTGCTTCCCAGATAAGGTCAAGTTAAAGGAGTTCTTCATCACCAAGCTCTTATTACAGGGAATGTTAAAGAGACTTATCTAAGAAAAAGAACAAGATCAAAACTACGAACAGTAAAATGACAACAAACTTACAACTATCAACTGAACCTAAAAAAAACAAAAACTAAGCAAACAACTAGAACAGGAACAGAATCACAGAAATGGAGATCACGTGGAGGGTTGTCAGTGGAGAGGTAGGTAGGGGGAGAATAGAGGGAAAGGTACAGGGAATAAGAAGCATAATTGGTAGGTACAAAATAGGGAGAGGTTAAGAATAGTACAGGAAATGGAGAAGCCAGAGAACTTATATGTATGATCCATGGACATGAACTAAGTGAGGGGGATGCTGGAGGGAATGAGGGTACAGGGCAGAGGGGAATAAAGGGGAGAAAAAATGGCACAACTGTAATAGCATAATCAATAAAATATACTTAAAAAAGAGATAAGATAATGGCATTAAGTGAGCTTTGAAAATAGAGGAACTAACTGAAGATCTAAAAACCAGTGGATAGTTATGGAAACAAAGACCCAGATGAGGAAGCCAGCGAGAAAATTAGGAACCTACTAGAAAGGGGAAAAACAGAGAAAGAACATAAATATTTGGGGGGAATAGAGATGGAAGAAGATAGTCATTCTTGGCTATTTTTACAGTAAAGTAGGAGGTAAGGTCAAATGTCCAGAGTGTTAATGATAGTGTAGAAGGCTGAGAAAAGATACTGTGGAGAATGGACTAGAAAATCAAAGACTTTAAAGGCAAGTTGAGTAGGATCAAGAGCCCAAATATAGTTTTTTTGAAAAGTAGTTCATAGTGTGCCAAGTTAACATTTTTGCTTGGAGGCAATGCTCCACAATCTAGAGCAAGGAAAATGAGTAAGAGAGTGGGTGATTCAGGAATGGGAGCTCAGAGGCAGAGGCGGCAGAGGCTCGGGTGCCCAAAATTCTGGAAGCTCCCACTGCAAGGGCTGTCCATGACGTGCAGAGGGCAGCAGGCACAGGCCGAACACATCCAATTTAGGGACACACTAAGATCCTCCAGAGCTGGGTTTGCACAATGTTTGATGGCTGGGGGGAAACAAGCACTTCGTGTATTATTTTGAGCTAAATGTTAGACAATTATGAAAGCGTCAACAAGGAAACAACAGAGACTACTGCCTGAGGACAGCGGATGCTTCGGGCAGATGTTCTTTCCAACTCTAGCAAGCCTGTGTGACAGACACAGAAAACATCACCTCAGATCAAAACTGCATAGGACGCAGATACCCTAATGACCAAGAATGCTAGTCCTCTTCTAAAATCTCATTTCCCAACCTTACACTGAGAAACTTAAAATATTTTATCCGTTGTCAACCTCTAAATCTGATATCTAAGATTGTGAGAACAGGGATTTGAATTAAAACACCAGCTAAATTTTATTTTTAGTTTTTTTATTTATATTTATTTTTATTTTTATTTTTTAATTTTATTTTAATTGTTGTTCAAGTACAGTTTTCTGTCTTTTACTCCCATCCCAGTCCACCCCCCAGTGCTCCCAACACCAGCTAAATTTTAAGTAACAAATATCTTTTACTAAAATACCAACAAAACCAAAGATACTTTTAAAAACACGTCTAAAGAACTAGTTTAAATCAGAATGAATGTAAGCATCTTCTACCAAACAACAGAAAAATATACAAAATTTTTTCTGCCCTACTTTAAGGGTACTATAAAGATACCTACATGTTCTTAGCATGGGTAGATTGGGTTATTCCTTTATCAAAGATTACATTTGCCAGGTATTTTGGGAGTCCCAGAAGGAAAATTCTTATGTGTAGTGTCACTAGGACTATGGAAATATGCATACAGAGTAGTTACCTTTGGGAAGTAAGGAGGGGGTAAGGCTTGGGAGGAAGCCTGAGTGGGCCCCTGAGACGCTGGTAGTGTTCTGTAATGTAATCTGCATGATGGGCACATGAACATGGTCACTTCTTGATAACTTATTGAGCTGTACACTTAAAATCTGTGCATTTTCCAATATGAGTGCTAAACAATTTTTTAAAAAAGGACTAAAAAACATTAATATGGAATAACAGAGATTCTGCTTGGAATGGTAAGAGTCTTTTTCTTCCTTTCATATGTAATTTCCTAGTTTTTTCATGGGAAGAAAAGATAAATTTTATTAAATATAGAGAGGTGACATCTTGGAATTAACTAATAATTTCTACTTTAAAAGAGAAATAACTGTCTCCTAAAAGGAATGTGTAATGATATACAAACCTGTACCCAGTTAATGAACACTAGGCTGAGGATCAGTGAGTGTCTGAAAGAACAGACTTGTTACCGAAGAGCAGAAAGTCAAGAATTCTAAAAATACAGGAATACAGGAAACCCCAATTATACAAATGGGTGTATTACAGGTCTAGAATCATAAACCTAAAAAACAGAAAAAGGGCATCCAATTTAGAAATAATAAGGACAAAAGAGAAAAGGGAAAGTGTCAGAACTGTACAAATCATGATCAGAGGGAAAATAAATCAAAGAAAAAATTTTTGAACTGAAAGATGACTTTAGCCTGGTTAACAAGTGAGGGCAAAGAGAGTTTCTCTGCAATTATTCTTAAAGAATGACCCCAGACACTTATTTGTCAAGTTTTAAACCTTTAAAGACAAGATCTTACATTCTGTCAAGAAGAAAGGAGGTGTAATTTAAGAATGCTTTAGATCTCATCTTTCAGATCTCTAAGAAGGGAGAAGCTAAAAAGAAAAAAGAATTACAAATACAAGAACTCAGATAAATCTCCTTTAAGACAGATAATACATTAAGACACGAAAGCTCTACAGTAACGTCAGCAAAGTCCTACAGCTGTTCAGATCACCACAAGAGACAACACATTTCTGAAAGCAGATTGAAAAGTACTTACTTTCTAAAAGGCAAGGCAAAGATACTTTTTAAGGGAATAAAGTATGAACAAAGGGTGAAAAAAATTAACATGCATTCAGTAACCATGACTACGTACTGTGAGAGTAAAGGACAAATATCTTATAAGCAAATTAAACTATTAATTATACAAACAAAAAATTAATCTGGTAAAATTTAAATAGCCACACGGAGTCTCTTTCTCACTCTTGGAATTTGACTGGCCTGTGACTTGCTTTGCAACAGGAAGGATGTTGTGTGACTTCCAAGTCTATCCCTGAAAATACCTTGCAGGTTTTACTCTCACCCTCTTGGAAATCTACAGGAGCTAAGTGAAGAAGCCTGGGCTCATCTGGGGACACATGGCTCAGAAGACAACTATACCCTAGGACATGTGAGTGAGGCCATCTTAGGCCACCCAGCTCTGGTTAAGCCACCAGATGACAGGTGCCACAGGAGTGACTCCAGGTGAGAATAAGAGGAGAACTGCTCGGCTTAGCCCAGCCCAAATTACCGACTCACGGAATTGTGGGGAAAGGAAATTGTTGTTTAAGCCACTCACTTGTACATGAGTTTCTTATATAGGAATAGACAGCAAATAAAATAAGTGAGAGAAAAAGAGAGAGGTGCCACAAGAACTTGATCTTATCTCCCCTGGAAAGAAGTTTAATGTTTCTTGGCAAAAATGTAAATTACTACTATAAACAATACAAATGTTTGTGTTAAAATGTGTTAATGTTAAGTATGTGAAAAATATAGACTAAAATCACTATCTTAGAAGAAAAACAGAGTTTAAAGTCCAAAACAGCCTGGCTGGTATAGCTCAGTGGATTGAGTGCGGGCCTGTGAACCAAAGGATCGTGGTTCCGTTCCCAGTCAGGGCACATGCCTGGGTTGCAGGCCAGTTCCCAGCAGGGGACACACGAGAGGCAACCATACATTGATATTTCTCTCCCTCATTTCTTCCCTTGCCCTCTAAAGATAAATAAATACAATCTTTTTTTAAAAAGTCCAAAACAGAATATAAATAAAATGGAGGACAAAAAACTTTTAAATTTATAGGAGAAGCATAATACAAACTCATCACACGAAGTAACTGAATCCTAGGATTTGGAGTTAGAAAACCTCTCCTTCAAATCCTCCCTCCGAGAGGTCACAAAGCTGGATTTAGTGAGTTTCTCAAAGTCTCATATATGTGTCACTTTTAATGTCTTTTAATTTGGATGTTTTAGACCATTTACATTTACTATAATTATTGAAATGGTTAAATTTAAAAGTTTTCACATATAAGCTTATATATCTGAGAACAGAGATAATTTTACTTCTCTCTTTCCAAAATATCTTTTATTTCTTTTTCCTGATGAAATGCTCTGGTTAGGCCTTCTAATACTATGTTGAATAGAAGTGGTGAAAGCAAACATCTTGTCTTATTCCTGATCTTAGAGAAGAAGCTTTCAGTCTTTCACTGTTGAGTTTAACTCAGTCTTTCACCATTGGGTATTACATGGACTTTGTTATTAGTATGAATTTGAGAAGACATTTGCAAATTATATATCTGATGAGGAGTTAATATCCAAAATCTGTAGAGAACTTGTACAACTCAATAGCAAAACAAAACAAAGATTCTGATTAAAAAATGGGCAGAGGTTTTTCCAAAGAACATATACACATGGCCAACAGGTACATGAAAAGGTACATGATCAACATTACTAATCATCAGGGAAATGCAAATCGAAATCACAATAAGATATCACCTCACACCTGTTAGAATGGCTGCTATCAAAAAGACAAGAAACAACAGGTGATGGCAAGGATGTGGAGAAAAGTGAACCCATGTGCACTGTTGGTAAGAATGAAAATTGGTGCAGCCACTGTGGAAAGCAATATGGAGGTGCCTCAAAAAGTTAAAAATAGAACTACCATATGATCCAGCAATTCCACTTCTGAGTATTTATATAAAGAAGTCAAAAACACTAGTTTGAAAATACAGATCTACCCCCATGCTGACTCCAGCATGATTTACAATAGCCACGACATGGATCAAACTACAAGTGGGGAACAAAAAAAAACACGGAATTTATTTTTTTTAAATTGTGTACTTATTCTTACATGTTTAAACATCTGACACCTTCAAAGTACTCTCCATTTTGGGCAATATACGTATAGAGACATTTTTCCTCCACTGCTCAAAACAGCTTTTGAACTTGTCAATTTTGATGCCTCTTAGTGCTTCTGCTGTTTTTTTGTTTTACCTCTTCCACATCAAAAATGCTTCCCTTTGAGGACTTTTTTCATCCAGGAAAACAAAAAAAAGTTGTTCAGTGTGAGATAGGGTGAATAGGGAGGGTGAGGCACAGGGGTCACTCTGATGACAGTGACCCCGTTCTTCATCAAAAACTGCTGAACACTCAATGCAGTGTAGGCAGGTGTGCTTGTAAAATGCCCATCACGAAATGGGCAAATGTGCTGAAAGAGTCTTCAAAAAAAATTCACTGAGGCTGAACACAGCCTCTCACAACAATGCCAGCTGGTACACTGACACAGATGGATTCCTAGAACACTCACCTTGTGGGAGAAGCCTGTATTACAAGGGGCCCACCTCCAGCAGATAACTGTGGTTATTTTTGGTCCTCCCTCATAAGTATCCTTTGATGGATGGATGGATGGATGGATAAACAAAATATATATACAGCCTTCTGGTCAAGATGAAGGTGTAGGTAAACACACTTTGCCTCCTCACATAACTACAGCAAAAATTGCAACTAGACTACAAAATAAATATCATGCAAATTCATCAGAAAATCAAGCTGTATGGAAGTTGAACAAGCAAGGATTTAAAGAAGCCATGTTCATCCAGACAGTAGGAGGAATAGAGACATGGAGACATGCAGAGAGGCATGGAGAGGTGCGGAGAGGTGGGGAGACATAGAACAGGCGGTCCCACATTCATGTGTGGTGTATAACAATCGGGAGGGATATCTTGGGAGCCAGGGATCCAAGCCCCAGACCAGACCACCCAGACCAGGGATTTAGCGCCAGGAAGGCAAGTCCCCATAACTTCTGGCTGTAAAAGTCAGTGGGCATTGGGGTAGCAGAAGAAACTGCAGGATTCTCAGGAGACTTCTCTTAAAGGGCACACAATGGTCTTAGGACTTATGCAGACCCACTCCCTCTGGGATTCAGCACCAGGCCAACAGCTGGAAGGGCATCAGTGACATACAGGGAGGAAGTGAAGTGACTGGCAACGGGATGAATGCAGGAGAGAGTTTCCTCCCAGGCAAATCTCCAGAGGGCAGGTGGCGGCACTAACCCCTCTCTGAGCCCTCCCCCCACACACAGAGCCACAGAGTGGTGGTACAGGCTGTTCCGCCCTGGTGATTACTTAAGACTCTGCCCCATACAACTTACAGGTGAGCTTTTCTATAGTAGGCCATGCTACCAGACAGGCAGTCAAAGTAGCTCTATCTGATACACAGAAACAAACACAGGTAGGCTGCCAAATTGAGAAGACAAAGAAATATGGCCCAAATGAAAGAACAGAACAAAACTCCAGAAAAAAAACTAAACAAAACAAAGACGAGCAACCTGTCAGATGCAGAGTTCAAAACACTGGTTATTAGGACGCTCGAAGAACTCACTGGTTACTACAACAGCATAAAAAGACACAGGCAGAAGTGAAGGTTCCTCCCCCAAACCTGGCATTTGTTGTTTCCTTGGCAAAAACATCTTCTTCCCTTAGATTTTTGGGTGGCTGGTTCCATATCATTACTGTTTTTCAGCTCAAATTTCACTTCCTGCAGAGCCTTTCCCACACCATTCAAGCAAAAGTACCCGCTTTGCCATCTTCTCTATAAAATTGCTCCAATTCTCAACAGTATTTACTGGTATATGAAATCACCTTGTTTGCTTACTTGTTTGGTATCTGATTCTTCCCACAATATGCAGGCTCTGCGAGATTAGGAACGCAGTCTGTTTTGTTGACTGCTTTTTTCTTAGTACTTAAAACAATACCCAACACTTAGTAGGCATCTGACAAATATTTATAAATAATATAATATATATCACATGTGAATCAGCATATGTATACTTCCCTGAAGCATCATTTGTTTCCCTTTACTTTAGCATTTATCACACTACGCTGAAATTTTTCCTTCCATACAGCTGAAGTAGATATTTGATAAATATGACAATGAAAGAATGAACCAACAAATGTCAAGAATATTAATAGAAATGGTAACTATGTAATGATACTTTGAAAAAATTAAAAATAGATTCATAGTAAAAGATGGATCAGATAATAAAAACTCTTCCATATTTCATTTGTATGACCTAGAACATGAACCAAAAAATTATATGTAGAAAAACTGACAAATATTGAAACAAACCTAAAACCTAGTCAATAATCTCAACACTCCATTTTTCAAAAATATGACAAGTCAACAAATATGTTTTCTCAAATTCTAATGTTGAACAATACAGCATAAATAAGAAAGAATTTCCTCCACTTTCAAGCACTATCCACGTTTCCTCCGGTCACAGGCTCTGTAACATACTGCTGCTTTCTGCCTGTCTATGACCTGTCTTCCCTCTGTCTCTTCACGGAGTCCACGCCTACTGCTCAGATCGCAGATGGTCCTCACTTCCTCACAAATTTCTTCGGTGGGACAAATACCTATCCTGACTATGAACTCCTGAGGAAAACATACTTCTCCCTCATAGGCACGTCACACTGTCATTTACATTCATTCATGAGATTATTTGACATAACAGTGGACTAAATGCTTTATGAAGGCAGGGCCCATGTTTATGTTCACTCCCCACTGAATCCGTAGTACCTAGCACACGGTCTGGCATATGAAAGCATCTGTGGGAAGCCTCCATGAAAGAGAGGGAGTGGCCTTATTTCTAAAGCCCTCCTGCTCCCAAGACTCTGTCCCACTATGTATTAATTGGTAGAGACTTCTGGCACAGTTGAACTGTACATTATGCCATTGAACCTGCTGCTTATTTAGAGCTGGAAGACCCCCGCTTCTCCACTCCATTGGCTCTCAATAGCAACTATGTCCTTAATACAAACTGAACTTGTTTGCTGAGCTGGAAGAAATGGGTGGCAGTCACCAGAATACACACAAAATATAGGACCTTTCACTAAATTCCCTCATTATCTAGGATGCATAAAATCTAATTAATAAATCCTCTGAAAACAAAATTACTTTTAACAGGTGGTCTAGGCACGGAGGATCTGGCAAACACCTGGCGCTTCTCAGACCTGGGTGGGGAGCCACAGAGCTGGAGGAAGCTGAGGAGGCCCATGAGCTGCCTCGGGCCACCAGCTGGGACTCGTGGAATACAGGTTGCAGAAACACATGAGAGGAAAATACTTATTTAGGATTCTTTGTTTGGTACTGCTGTGTTTCCATAAGTACAGCTTTTTTTTAAATAGGAGAGCAAAGACATATGAATATTTTATTAAAAATCATCTATAATAGATTTATTTCTCAGAAAAGAAACTAGTTCATTTAAAGCTCACTGCATTTACATGAAAGATAATGCCATTTCATCCACCACTCTTTTAGTTTCTTCTCTTCTTAGTTGCCGTTGTCATTTTAAAACCATCATTCTAATGTAAATAAGACTATTCTAATGTCTACTGAGAATATTTTAGACTCAGAATTATGTCTTAAAATCCTAAAATTAAAAAAATATGTATTCAATTAAATTTAAGAACACAGTAACTAAGAAATGGGATTTGCTTTTTGTCTAATTTCTAAAATTTGTCATAAAAGTATAATTTCCTAGTCATATTCTAGAATTCCCATATATTATATTGTTTCATTGATATGTTAGTGTTTTCATATGGTCTGTTATCTGACGTGAGTTTCCAAACTGAAACAGCTTAAGGAAAAAACCTAAAACTATAAACCCTCCAGTCCTCAAGAGAACAAAAAGCGGGAAACATAAAAGTGTATTCATTGAAACAGTAGGCACTCCCCCTTTCGTCGTTCCCCATGTGTAGCCTCTCCTTCCACATGGGGTGTGGAGATGAGGGTGGCTGTCCTGAGAGAGAAGTGACTTGCCCGTCATCTCAACTGCTTGTGGGATAGCTGAGTCAAGGCCCACACACTCCTGACTCCCACCAACCTCTGGGGACAATACTGCCCCACTCCATCTTCTCTTGTCACCCTCTCCATTGGGACAGGTCCACTCAAAGCCTTCAGCACGTGACACGCAATACTTTTGGGGAAGATTCCTTTTCCTCTCAGAAAAGTCAGTCTTTCAAGAGGAGAGAAGTAATGTCACGTTTCTGGATAACTCTCCTCCCCTAATATTTCAAATGCTCAAGTTTTACAGCAAAAGACATTAGGATGATGAAGTCAATGTACTCTGCCCCTCCCTAAGGCAATCATTTTGTTCATAAAAGCAACACATGCCACAGGGTAGAGCTTTTGTGAGCTATACAGGAAGAAAAAACATCAGGAGGTCACAGCCATTACCTGAGTAGGACTATGAAGACTTAAATCTAAACCGCAAGTAAACTCTGTATGATGGTCCACTATTTCAAGAAGAGGGTCAGGCTTTGAGAAGTTCCAGAATCTGTGAATATAAACAAAAAAAAAGTAATTTAACTGCTAAAACTACCAAAAATTTACTTGACAAAAAATAGATATTTAACATAGCAAAGATTTTACCAAAATATGTTCAACCATTTCCCAAATGCAAAGTCCCATTACTGATCTACATTAAAAAATCTAATAAAAATATACTACATACTATTATAAAAATGGAATTAGTAATCAATTTTCCCTTGCAAATAATTATTATATTCCCATTAGTATACCTTCTAGGGTGAAACTTAACTTTCACTTAACTTTTTTAAAAATATGGCACAAGGACATTTTAGATGAGAGACACTGGGCTTTTACAGCAATTTCTAAAAGCATTCATGGCTGTAAAATAAGGACATTGAAATACATGCACTCTGACACTTCATGATTTTAAATACTACTGCATTTCTCAACGACTGACATGAAAAGATCCTAGGTTTAATTTACATTTCAACAGCAATTCAAATTGTTTAAAAGTATCTGTTCTCTTATGAAAACACCTCTAATTCTGAAACGATCTTTTTTTTTTCTTTTCTTTTTTTTTTTGAGGCACGACCTTTTTTATAGATTCTATGTCAGTGTAATTTCTACAGTCAAGAAAACTAAAATGTGTTTTTCTGGGCTAAAAGTAAGTGTTCTATTTAGCCTCTATAGACAAAGAGTGGTAATATTTACCATAATATATCTGATTTCTACTGTTCAGAGAAGAGCTTGGCCCTGTTTTCAGTACACAACATAGTGCTTCATTTGTAAAGCTTTATTCACTCATTATCTTTCTTATTCTAAACACACCATAAAAGTGGCGCATTCGGAACCACAGTCACACTCCAACGCAGCCTCCCTAATGCTGCACAGCATGCAACACACCGAAGGTGTGGCAGGTCTCTTTGGAAGAGAGTAAATACACAAAACCAACAGTCAGCTTGTTTCACCTGGTGGTACTATTTTCCTAATACACACAGAGCCGGTCTTACTAAGTTTGAAAAGCATTGTTGCTATGGATAATCTATTGTGTGGTACCAGACAGACAATGAATAAACAGCTCATTTATCAGCTTACTGAAATCTACAAAATATTCAAGGAGAGTGATTTTACTTTTGAAAACCTGCCTGTTCAAACCAATGAGGGAACATGCTGCAGTCTTCAGAAATCATAATGGTAGTCTCCACTGTCTCCGCCTAGTTGTTCCTTTGGGTCTAGAGACAGTAAATTTTACTGCAATCTAATTTTCTAGATCTTGATAATGTTTATATAAGCAAAAGTAAATATGTAATTGTGTAATTTCATTTCTAAAACATGGTTATACACTGATTTGCAATATCTGAAATAATAATGAAATGATTTTGTATATACCCACTATGTTCCAAAAATATTCAAAATGGTTTTTAAAATATTTTAACATGGAAAAAATAAGTTAAAGGAAAAGTAAGGATAGGAGAGTAAATTTAAACCTGTAACTTTTATAAACAAAATTATATTCCATAAAGTTGTATACACTTGACAGGGGAGGGCCTCTCAAGATGCTAAGCTTCCCAGTTGCCGAAGGAAAAAGGGAGATGCAATCGGATCCCAGATTCACAGTGTCTACAACCAAATTCCTCTTGGAAATCTCAGGAGGACACTTACCCTTTGGAGTTCACAGAGAAGAAACCCAGTGCTTATGTATGAAGAACATCCTGAGCATTTCTTATGGAAACATGAAGGTACTGTTTCACGGGCCGCTATTCAGGAGTCAATGGCATCACCCCAAAGAGCAGCTCGGTAGGGTCATTCTATGGGAAGGCCAATTTAATCCAGGTATCTGACTCTCTGACTTCATTTGGGATTTAGATTTTATTTTGGTAAAATGGATAGGCTAAATGCTCTTTAGATAAACCATAAAAATTGGATTCCTTCAGAACTACTTGAGGGTAATAAAAAACAACAAGGATTCATTTATACCCTCCTGACCAGTACCTGGAATGCAGTTTCATTGTTATTGTCTTCTTTGAGCCAGTTAAGGATAAGACCGCACTGAAGGCACGGCAGGAGAACCTTATGAAGATTAGGGTGCCTAATGAGGGCACTCGAGTCAAACCATCCGATTTTAGTTTGAAAGTGTGCTAAGGGAAGTCACATATGCAGAAGGGTAGAAAGTGTATTCAAAAAGGCCATTTAAATTTGCTCACATAAATAGCTTGGTGGGCAGACAAGGCCTCACACAGTTGTACACTATAGTCACACCACTGTAACTTTAACAGGAGAAAAGCTATCAATACTTATTTGCAGTTTGCAAAGAATTCATCAAATGAAATACATGCTAAAACTCTAAGGATACTATTTGGTGAAGGGAAGGTTCTAGTGAACAGCATACAAGCAACTACTGGGTATTTCATCATTTCATGGCTCTGACCAACTATGTCATATACAACATGTATATTATGTGCAAAAATTATGACAGATTCATTTCCAGCAGAATGGCTGACTAGGCACCATGACCACATTTTTCCTGAAAATAACTAAACTTGATAGATAAACCGTGAAAACAAACAACTACCACAAAACTTCGTGAAAGCATCAGGAAGGTACACTCAAGTAAAAATTAAGTGACAGCTAAACCCCAAAGCAGTAAATGCAATGATGAAGGCAGCTTTTGACCCAAGAGAACTTGCTAAATAGGGAGAATCTAAGCTTCAATTTTCTTAACCTCACAGGGATCAGGAGCCAGTAAAATAAGAAAAAATTAATATTAACATTTATAATTTTTCAGTGAACTAAAATGTCTTGTCAGTAAACTAAAATATCTTGTCAAAAACATCAAGTCAAGCCCTGGCCAGGTGGCTTAGTTGGTTGGAGCATTGTCTTGGGCACCAAAAGTTTGCAGTTTAAAACTCTGGTCAGGGTACATACCATATTTTTTAGACCATAAGATACACCTAGGTTTTAGAGGAGGAAAATAGGAAAACAAAATTTGAAGCAAAAAATGTCGTAGAATATTTAATAACATAAATAACATAATATTTCACCAATGTGAATGTAAACAGAACTCAACAGCAGCAT
>PVKM010019437.1:0-24219 GCA_004027735.1 Carollia perspicillata
TAACATCAGTTGATAAATGTTTAACATGGGACACTCAATAATGACCTAAATTGCCAACTTTACTTTTTTTCAGGATAAATTAAAA
Source organism: Carollia perspicillata (assembly GCA_004027735.1). Classification (NCBI taxonomy): domain Eukaryota; kingdom Metazoa; phylum Chordata; class Mammalia; order Chiroptera; family Phyllostomidae; genus Carollia; species Carollia perspicillata. The sequence goes on from PVKM010019437.1 coordinate 86, forward strand.
ATAAGAGAGAGGAGGTGGTTAACATAATGAAGTTTGCTTAGACAGAAGGCTGCTAATGGTGTTTGATTTGATCCGAAATGGAAAGGTGACAAATATGAGAATCATTTCAGTTCAGATGTATCGAATCTCATTATTCTAGAGGAAATATTAGTGGGTTGAATGAATCTCAAGCTGTAGACATTTCTCAGGTCTATTTTTAAACTCAAACTGGCTTTTTCCCAGAAAGAAGAGAAACAGAAATTTACTGGCAAAAAAGCCTTTTACCTTTTTTCATTGAATTTTCTGAGGAGACTTTTAAAAACTGAAAAATCAGAACAGATGGAACATTATGAAGAGCATTGCAAAACAGAATACTTTTCGGAGTACTTGGTAGAAAATAAAGTGCTCAAAAAGACCTTGTCTTAAAAAAAAAAGCAGTTGAGTAGAGACCAAGTATCAAATGTAGTAAATATTTGCTTTTCTTTGAAGAAACTGAAAACAATAAAAGCCCAGTCCCATTCAATTGTTCCCAAGGTTGATCTGAAAGGCACCGGTCCAAAGGATCTCCATCTGAAAAGTGTTTGTGGAATTCTTCTTAGCAGTAAGAGGGTTGATTGGTTTGGGTAAAGCTTGAGAGGATTGATTAAAGTGTTGCTCATTAACATTCACTCCCTCTTTTTCCTAACCAGGAAACTGTCTTTTAAATATCAGAAAAGTTAAATTTTTAAACAGTGTAAACTCTTCAAGGGGAAAGGGGGAGCAGAGAAAACTTTAGATGTGGCAGCCATGTTTTGTTCTCACAAAGATTTCATAATCTCCACTTGTAGACAGATGACTAAGTATTGATGTAAGTTAGCCATCTCATTGCGGCAGGTAAGAGATGTGAGGCGGCCTGTACAAGGGTCTAGAGAGAGAGTGGAGGGCTCCGAGGGTTGACCCTAGTTTCTAGTTCACCATGACTCATTCCTCACAGCCTTGCTACCAAACCACTGGAAATGAGACAGCGTAAGGGAACATGTTACAGCAGCCAGTGAAACAGACCAAAAAACTGTCAGTCCCAGGAAAAGTACTGGAGAGGAGATTCACAAATGTAGCAGTGAAGCTTTGCCAAAACCATACAGTTGGTTTGTTGGGTTTTTTTTTTTTTAATCATCACACTTGACAATTCCTTCCTGAGTTTCAAAGGGAAGAGACAAATAAGTCACCATTTGGTTATCGATAAAGGTAGCAGGTTGTAAAGGGCTTAAATACCACTTGAAGGGCTTAAATTTCAGAATAAAATATAGAGGGAACATGGCATGCTCTCACAAGGTAAGAAAAAATTAAGGGAAAAGAAGTACAGTAAAAACAACAAGAGCAAAATCTTCCTTGAAGGGAAGCTGAGAGTACATTTCCTTGGCTGAAAATCTAGTGTGAAGCACAGAGAAAAAAATAACACTTGATAAGGCCAAATGAAATGGTAACCAACCTTTAGTACTAATGAAATTGTCGAGAGGCCTTTAGAGGAGTGATTTGGAGTGCTGGTCTTTTGACACCTGAGGGTGTTTATCAAGCTTCAAGAAGCTGGCAAAAGTCTCAAAACCGCTTTCAAAAATCACTTCATTATGATTCTCTTTAGTTCAGGAAAATCAAAATACATGCCTATAGCTCTTAGATGAGGGAGTGACCAAAAAGCGTAAATGTAGTGTTACAACAAATCCAAAGTATTTGGAAACCATTGGTCTGTGGCTGAATGTTTGGAATAGCAAGATTTTACAGAAGTGATGATCTTAAAGTGGATGGTCAGTCCTGGCTGCAAATGGCTGTCTGGATGAAGATGAGGATCCTGGGAAACCCATCACAGACCTCTCTAAGACCCACAAACCAGTGTGGTTTAATGATGTCACTTCCTCTAAGAGACTGCAAGTGATATACTGCTTTAATCACTTGACAAGGTTGCCTCCGCCAGTGACAGAGTGAGATCCATTGCAGATCTGTTCCAGGACCCGGGTCTGAGATCGAGAATCTTGAGAAGACTGGGAACTGGACCTGGGCTCTCATGGGGGAGGCTCTCATGGGAGAGGACTTCTTAAAGGAATTATTTTTTTCTTCTTGGCTAAAGAGACACTCAGGAGAAAATCTCAGCATCTACTATGTTCCAGGCACTGTAGTGGGTGCTGGGGATAAAGTAGTTAATGACAGCCTCATGGAGTTGACATTCTAATGGGGAAGTCCAAAAATAAACAAGTACATAAATATTTTACTTATAGATGGTAAATGAGCTCTGAAGAAGATAAAGAGGGTGTTGAGAGGGTGAATAAAAACATCTCTAAAGTAAATACAAGGGGAGACCAAAAAAACCCCAGAACTTATTTATATAAAATTGTATCTTTATTCTTACATGTTTAAACTTTAGTCACCTTCAAAGTACTCTCCATTTGATGCACTGTACCTATTGAGATATTTTTTCCACTGCCCAAAACAGGTTTTGAACTCATTGACTTTGATGTGTTTTAGTGATTCTGCTGTTTTTTGTTTCACATCTTTCACATCAGCAAAAGGTTTCCCTTTGAAGACTTTTTTCATTTGGGGAAACAACAACAAAAAAAGTCACTCAGAGTGAGATTGGGTGAATAAGGAGGGTGGGGCATGGGGTTCATGCCATTTTTGGTCAAAACTGCTGAACACTCAGTGCGGTATGGACAGGTGCTCTCAGAAATGACCCATCATGAAATAAGCAAATGCATTGAAAGAGTCTTCCAAAAAAGTTCACTGAATCCAAATGCAACTTCTCACAACCATGCCAGCTGCTACACTGATACAGATGGGTTCCTAGAACACTCACCTAGCAGGGGAAACCTGTACTAAAAGGGGCCCACCCTCTGGAAGATAATTCTGGGTTTTGGGGGGCCTTCTCTTGTACGGGTTACTTTATTTAGAATGGTCAGGTTACAAAGAGCCAAGTCTTTATGGATGAGAAAGACCTAGCCATATGGAAAGGACAAGAAGGAGCAAAAGAGTGTTTCAGGCAGGGGAAACAGCGAGTGCAAAGGCTATGACGTTGAAAAGAAAGGGTATGCATCTGGAATGGTCTGAAGGGTCAAGGGGAGACCGATGTAAAATGAGGTTGGAGAGATAAGAAATCAGGATTTTATTCTGAGCACTCTGGGAAATCACCTATGGCTTTCAAGCAAGAGTAAAAAGATGTATATATTTTCATGAGATCACTTTGACTGTTATATGGAAACTATATTGGAAAGAAACAAAAATGGAAACAGTGAGACCAGTAGCAATTGCAAGGTAGAAGAAATTTGTTCTAAGGATATCTATTCCCCAACTGAGAAATGAGATCCACATCCCTTCCCCTTGAGTCTAGGTACGACTTCTAATAGGAGAACAATAGAAATGCCACTGGGGCTTCTGAAGTTAGACCATAAAAGGCCATACTTGTCTGCTGGGACATTGCTTGGTCAACAACGTAAGAAGTCTGCCTACACTGAAGCTGCCCTGCTATGAAGAAGTCTAGGCCGCATGAAGGGGGCGTGTGTAAATGTTCCAGTCAACAGCCCCAGCTGAGGTCCTAGTTGACAGCCAGTATCAACCATCAGATGTGTGAATGAAGGTGTCTCTAGCTAATTCCAGCCTCTCATTGTTAAGTCACCCCCAAGCTTTGATTCTTCCTGAGGCTCCAAGATACATTAGAGACAAGTCATTCCTGCTGTGCTCTCTCTGAATTCCTGCCCTATTAGGATCTGAAGTGGTTTGTCACATAGCAATAGTGACTGGAACACTGGGAGAAGAACATCTTTGAAGGCAGAAACTAAGAGATGCCCGTGAACCCTGAGGGCATGCCAGTGAAACAATCGAGTAGAGATAGCAAGTAGTTGGTTGGACACATGAGCATAAACAGAAATCCAGGCTGGAGATATGCAGTTGGCAAACAGCAGACGGATTCTATTTACTTTCCCAGGGCTGGGCGAGTCCACAGGAGGGAGGTAGAGGAGAGGAGCTGGTTCAAGACCTTTCTGAGAAAGTCTGGTATTTAGCGGTAGGAAAAGAGGAGAAAGAGCCAGAAAAGAAAATGGAGACCAAGTGCCTGGTAGGACAAGAAAAAAAAAATGAAAGAATGGTTTGTCACAAAAGCTGAGAGAGAAAATTATTTCTAGAACAAAGGGAGTGGCAAGTTTAGTGGAAAACTACTGAGAGTCAAAAAGGGTAAGAGAAAAAATGGTCATTAGGTTTAGCAACAAAGAGACACCTCTGACCTTGAAAAAGAGCAGTCTCAGTGGAAGTGGTTGGGGCAAAAACCGAGTGGGGTTTTGATCACTGAGAGAAGGAAGAATAGTATATTATTTCAGGAAAAGTTGGATCAGCATGCCATACGCAGCTAGCCTAAGTGCTACTGAAACTGCACGATTTACCTGCCTAGAGGAACAGCGCACTGTAATAAACAGCATACATCTTTGGCATCAGAACTAGGTCAAAATAGCTATCGGCAAATTATTTAAACTCACTAAGCTTCAGTTTATCTGTAAAATAAGGATAACCCTTCTTCATAGGGTTGTTAGAAAATGAGATAACATATTAGCACCATATTAAGCTCATAAAGAAATTGGCTCAATGCTCACTCACTTGAAAACACACTTACTGAGTGCCTGCTGTGTGCCAGACCCTGTGCTGGGTGCCCGGGATGCAAGAATGAGAAGTCTTGGCCTGTGATCTCCAGAGCGCTACGGGCTAGTGAGGAGATGAATCTATAAATAATGGTAAGAGAGTAAGATCATCGTGTCAACAGGACTATGACGAAGGAGAAAATGTGAAGCGTGCCTGAGGGAGTGAAAGAAAGCTTTCCAAAGGGAATAGCATGTCATCTGGGCGCTGAAGGCATGGGGTGGGTTAGCCAGGTGGACAAGCTGTGAGGGGACTCTGAGCAGAGAGAACGTCATGCACACAGGCTTGGGCATGGGACTCAGCCTAGCCTGTTTTGCAACTATAGATAGCCAGCGTGCTACCGAAGTGTAGCCTGTGCAGAACAGGCAGAGGTGGTGGATAGAAGGTGGTGAGGGATGAGGCCAGGATGGTAAGAGGAGCAAGAGGATGAAGAGCCCCATTTATCATTGGGGGAAGTTTACATTTTATCCTTAAGGATAAGGAGCCACTGCAGTACTTGGCATAAGGCGGTGACAAAAGCATTCTTAGGTGTGGAAGGTGGTCTGTGAGTTCCCTTGGCTTTATAAAATGCCCTGACCTTTGTCCTTTAAAAAATGCTGCCTCTGACCAATGCTGGACATGTGCCATAATTTGTTTTTCCATTTGTGACTGTGCACTGTTCTCATTCTCTTTTAGGGAGAAGCTCATGGGCCAATCAGACAGAATCCAGAATCCAGAATCCAGAAAGGGACTACACTAGAGGGAAGACAGTGAGCGTTCTATTCTTTCTATAAGAATGATGTCAATGCCATAAGAAGCGGTGATCAAAGAGCACATAGACAAAAAAAATAAATAAATAAATAGAGAAAAAAGTATTAGGGAGATGTAATAAATTTAATGCTGATATTGTTAGCAGACAGGGGACCCTGGCCCTGAGTGACTCTGCCTGGGGCTGGCCAGTAGTGTGTATGTTCTTGACTTTGTGTGGGAAAGATTTCACAACACAAGTCCAGGTGACTATGAGGGTATGTTTGTTAAAGCCGGGGACAGTGAATAAGGAAGGGCTTGGCACAGAAGAAGAAACTGGAGAGCCCAGGCTGGACTGTTTTAGCTCACTGGGAAGACAGAGAAAAGAGGGCCTTGGAGACAGGTTCAGGGGGTTAGCCCAGAACGAGCTGTCACTGCCCGCTGCTACCCTGGTTGTAAGTCCTGTGGTGTCCTTTACAGTTTAGATGTGTGCCTGTGGGGAAAAGAGAGGGGGAAGGGAATGACACAGGCGTGCTTTCCAGAGGGAGAACATATGCTGGGTCCCTTGTCTTGAGGGTTTTCATCCCCGTCTTTCAGTCTTTCAGGCAGGATCTTAGGGGAGGGTTTCAGCAAAACATTCATCAGTTTTTCAGGTGTGCTCTTTTGGGGTCATGGTCCTACTGATTGTTCAGTGCTAGGGCAGGAGGTCGTTAGTTATTGTAGCTGGTCCTGGCTTCACCCACCTGGTTTGGTGCTTCTCTGGGCCTGGAGCTGAAATACAACTGGGGCCTAGATATTATCTCCAGGGAGGTGACCTTCTGTATCCAGCTGTAAAATGCTCAGCCAGTTTGTTCAGCCGTCTGTCTCAGTTGCTCATTCTACTTGCCAAGGAATTTTCCTAGCTTCTTCCTCTCCTGCCTCAATAGGATGACATTATCTAAATTTTGTGACATTTGTGGTATTTGTAGTTTTATAAATTTGCAATTTGATATGCTTTCTTTCTCATGCTAAATTCATTTTTGCAGTTCTGTATCACTGATTTTATACTCTTTTTTCTTAAAGAAGGTTTTAAAAATTGAATATGCTTAGACTCCACAAAACCTAGATAAACCACTGAGAGCTGTATTATGCTTTATTGATTTCCCTAAGCCTGCCTGCAACTTTGTGAATAGTCATTTTATCACACTCTTCTCTGATTTTCAGTTTCAGCATGCCATCTGTTTCTAGCACCATGACTGATGTTCACGTTAGGTATAATCTTTGTCCATCACTTACACATTATATTCTTTTGTATGACTGTAGAGATTCACAATGACAAAGAAGATATATGAGATATCTTTATATCTATTTATCTGTCTGCTGTGCGGGCGCGTGCACACACACACACACACACACACACACACACACACACACACAGGGTCCAGCAGAAGTAAGGCCTGCTTGAGCGTGGGTATTATTACCCTACGGTAATAATATGGGTGTGATCAATGTAAACATTTCACCTAAAATGTCATATGATGTGCTTGAGTATGATATTGTTATGTTACAGAATTGCATACTTATGATTTTGTGATAAAAGAGTTTGTAATAAAAAGGGGGAGTGATTTGTGCTGGATCCTGTATATGTTTATAGCAATTTTGTGTAGAGGTTATTTATAGATTACATAATGGTTAACCGTGTTCCATGGAGGGGACAGAAGAACAAGGAACACAGATTAGATGAGTAATTACTGTCATTTTACTCCCCTTATTTATTGTTGAATACTTTTCATGTTTATGTATTTATTTCTCAAATTAAATTTTAGGTTTATTTTTGTTTAAACTAAATCACTAGGTATTTTTTGGGGGGGGGACAAAATGTAGAGTTGGGTTTCACTCAAGGTTAATCTATATGTTTTGTTTAATGTTCTATGTCCACCCAAGTTTTCCCACACAGAAAATTTCTAGGACCAGTGACTAGGCCCTGAAGAACAGAATAACCCACCGTTGCTCATCAAGTAATGGGGGTGAAAATAATGCTTTTCTCTTTATTCAAATCTAATCTTCGTTATAAAATATTCTCTGAGGCATTTCCTGTGAGGAAAGATTATATTACTACAGGGCCTTTTTTACTTTTATTCACTTTTGAGGCTCTCCCTAGAGTTCCACAGTAATTTTCAGGCAGGACTTGAATTGCCCACGTTATTTTTCACACATCTCCCCAGCCATACAGCTGACCCTCTGGTAAAGCAGAAACACATACACTGGGAACCTGGAAATGCAACATTCATCCCATTCCCATCCAGCCGACTGAAGCCAAACCCCAATTCCCAGGCAGGGGAATTGGCCAGGAGCAGGGTCTGCGTCCTGAATAACTCCCCAACAAGGATTTCCCTCACGTGCTCCCTGCGGGCAGGAGACTAGAAAGACATCTAGAATCATCCTAAAGGAAAGGAAATCTGTTGGATGGGAGCCCTTTGGACACCCGTGCCTCTCATTGCAGAGTAGCCTGCCTCGGCCTGCTGGGATAGAGGCCCTGGAACCGGGAAGGCTGCTGAGGTTTGGGAAAGTCTGCTAAGGAAGGGAGGGAAGGGGCACCCCTTGCTGTGCAGACATATCTCCACAGACCCAGAAAAGAAAGAATGGAGAAATATGGCCTTTGAAGCTGAACCTGGGTTTTGTTGTTGTTGTTGTTATTGTTTTCTTTTGTTTTGTTTTTTTAGTCCTTACCATCTTCTGCCAGTAATTTATCTGGCCTAGTCACTAAATGCCTCAAGAAAGGCTTGTTTCTGGAACATGGTGGCGGATAATACTTTACTTTGAATGTTTCTTCCCTACCCAAAATATTTCATGATAGCAAGGGAACTTTTTTCCCTCCACCTACCAAAATACTTTACTTTCTCCACTTGCTCCAAGTTCTTTGAATAAGACAAAGCCTTTTATTCCACAATTAGAGGAATAAGGTGGACTTCCCTAGGAGGTGGAGCATGTAAGCTTAAATACACAGGAAGGTTGTTATGGGATCCCCTTAGGAAAATCCTTCACATTGGGACCTGAAGACCCTCTGATAATACCTCATCATAAAATTCTTTCTTATGGGAAGCAGATGGAATTAACAGGCTGCTACATTTGGCTATTGTTCTTAAGAAAGGCACAAATGAATCTCTTTATCTTTTCTTGGAAGATAAGCTGTGTATCTTGTCAAGGGACAAGTGCATCTGCAGACACTCCGCTTATTTAGAAATCATGCTGGCTCTTTATGTTTCTATAAACTAAAACAAAGAAATGTGCCTGCAGTGACTCCAATGAGATAAGAGAATTGTCATTGGAAGATCCCAAAGGTCTTTAAATTATGCCTTGAAGAAAGAAATGCAGAAGCTCAACACTATGGCCTTCAGCCCTTCTTGTCACCGGGGATGGCTCACTAAGACTTGGCTATAAGAGAACAGGCTAAACTCCACAAAAGAGCTACCAATTTCTGGGTCGGGGCCATTATGACAAGAATCTCTGCTTCAGAGAGGAAGCTAAACACAGTATGGGTAATGCCTAACACTGATTTAAAAAAGAAACAACTGACAGTTGTTTTTTTAATTTCAAATTTTATTGAGGTATATTTGACTTACAATAGGTAACAGGTGATTAAAGTATACAATTTTAATGTTTTGATACATGTTTATACCCGTGAAATCATTACCACGGTCAAGATAGTTTAAATGTCCATGACCCCCAAAGTTTCTTTGTGCCCTTTGTCCTCATCTTCTTGTCCACCAGAAAAACCACCGATCTGCTTTCTATCACAATATATTAGTTTGAATTTTCTAGGGTGTTATATGAATAAACTCACGCAGTACACACTCCTTTTTTTTGTCTGGCTTTTCTTGCTCATCATAATTATTTGGGAATTCATCTGTGTTGTTGAATATATCAATAGTTCATTCTTTCTTATTGCAAGGGAGTGTTCCATTGGGTACACATACCATAGTTTGTTTATCCATTCACCTATAGACGGACATTTGGGTTGTTGGGGTGATTACAGATGAAGGTGCTATAAACATTCATGTACAAGTCTATACAGATGTCTGCTTTATTTTCTCCTGGGTGAATATCTACGAGTGAGTGTCTTGATCATATAACTTTTTAAGGAACTGACAAACTGTTTTACAAAGTGGTAGTACTATTTTATATTCCCACCAGGAATAAACAAGTAGTCAAGTTTCTCCGCCTCCTTGTCAACACTTGGTATAGTCAGTCATTTCAATTTTAGCCATTCAATAGGTATATCATGGTATTTAATTGTGCTTTTAATTTTTATTTTCCTAATGACTAATGATGATGATCATCTTTTCATATGCTTTGTATGCTTATTTGCCATCCATGTCTGCTTATATCTCTTGCCCAATTTTTTTATTGGGTTGCTTGTTTTTATTATTCAGTTTTGAGATTTTATATATATATATGTATTCATATATATTCATATATATATATTCATTCTGGATACAAGTTCTTTATCAGATATAAGCTATGCAAATTTCACTTGCAAAAGACTGTATTTCCAAATAAAAATAATGAACCAGTTTTTGGTTCCATTGATTTTTCTCTATTGGTTTTCTGTGCTCTGTTTCATTGATTTCCACTCTGATCTTTATTAGTTCCTTCTTTCCTGCCTACTTTGAGTTTCATTTGCTCCTTTTTCCCAACTTTTTTAGGGTGGGAAATGAAGTCACTAATTTGGGTCCTTTTGGCATTTAGAGCCTTAAGTTATCTTGTAAGCACTTCTTTAGCAGCATTGTGAAACTTTGGTGTTGTACTTTCATCCAAGTCAAAATGCCTTCTAATTTCTCTTGACTCTTTTTTTTATGACCTATATGTTACTTAGAATGATGTTATTTAACTTCCAAATATTTGGGAACTTTTTGACTTCTGATATAATTCCAGCATTGTCAAAGAAAATGTATTTAAAATGTTAAATTTATTGAGACTTGTTATATAGACCCTTATACCAAAGTCTATCTTGGTAAAATTTTTTGTATGCAATTAAAAAGAATGTTATTTTGATGATGTTTGTTGATGACAGTTAGGTCTTGGTTGCTAGTATTGTTCAAGTCATCTGCATTTGCTATAGATTATTGAAAGTAGTATTGAAATCTTTAGCTACAGTTGTCAATTTCTCACAGCTTGTAATTTTGTCCTATTTATAAATTGATCCCTTTATTACTATGAAATGACCTTTTTATCTTTGGTAATATTCTTTGTTTAGAAATCTACTTTTTCTTTGATTGATATAACCACCTCAGCTTTCTTTGACTCGTGCTAACATATTATATATTTTTCCATCCTTTTCTTTTAACCTATTTATGTCCATATAGGTAAAGTATATTTCTTTTAGGCAGCATAATGTATGGTCTTGCTTTTATAGCCAACCTGAAAATCTCTGCCTTTTAATTGGAGTGTTTAATCCATTTACACTTAATATGATTTCCACTGTTAGGTTTAAATCTATCATCTCCTGATTGTTTTCTGTTGGACCCATATATTCTTGATTCCCTTTTTCTTTTTCTTTTTTTCTTTTGAATTAAGTGAATATATTTTATAATTCTATTTTATCTTCTTTGTTGACTTATTACTTATACCTCTTTGTTTTGTTATTTTAGTGGCTTTTTTAAGGTTTATCAGTAAATATCTTATTATACCCTACTTTGAAGTGATATTATACTGCTTCACATATACAATAAGAATTTTGTGATGGTACACTTCCATTTCTCTCTCCCAACACTTATGCTATTTTTCCCTATGTTTTACTCATGCATGTTATAATCCCCACAATGCACTGCTATTATTCTTTGTTTAAACTATCAATTATCTTATAAAGATAGTCAAATTTTAAGAAAAAAGTCTTCTTTTTTCCATGTAGTTACCATTTTCATTGCTGTTTATCTTTGTGTATATTCATATTTCTAGCTGGTATTTTCTTCTGCTTTAAAGATTTCCTTTAACAAATTTTTTTAGTGATGAGTTCTTTCAGCTTTTGTATATCTGAAAAAGTCTTTGTCCCACCCACCTCTTTGAAAGGTATTTTTTGCTGAGGATAGATTTCTAGGTGAAAATTTGTCTTTCAGTAATTTAAAAATGTTGCTCCAATGTCTTATGCTTGCATTGTTTCCTATGAAGAATTTTCTGTCATTCTTTTTTGTTATTATATTTTATTGATTATGCTATTACAGTTGTCCTGATTTTTCTTTCCCCCTTTGTTTCCCTCCACCCAGCATCCCCTACTCCCTTAGATGATTCCCCCATCACTGTTCATGTCCATGAATCATGCATATAAATTCTTTGGCTACTCCATTCCCTCTAGTGTACTTTACATCCCCATGGCTACCTGTACTTCTACCTGTAACTACCTGTTTGTACTTCTTAATCCACTCGCTTCTTCACACATTCCCTACAACTCCCTTCTTAGTATAGTGCCTTAGTATGTGCTTTAGTATAGATTATTTTTATGTTTCTTGTGCTTGGAATTTATTGAGCTTGTTGGATCTGTGCATTTATAGTTTTCATCAAAATTGGAATATTTTCAGCTATCATTTCTTCATATAATTTTTCTGTCTTCCTTCACTTGGGGATACCAATTACATGTATATTATGATGCTTGACATCTTACAGATCACTGATGCTCCATCCATTTATTTATAAATCCTCCTTTTACTCTTTTTAAATTATTTCTGTTTCTATGTATTGAAGTTTACTGTTGTTCTGCTATTAATCTCACCTGTGTAGTTTTCATCTCAGATATTATAGTTTTTATCTCTAAAAGCTTGATTCTTTTCTCACATGTCTCTGCTTAACTTTTGGACATCTGGAATATAGTAACAACTGTTTTAATGTCCTTGTCCCTAATTCTCATATCTGTGTCAGTTTTGTAACAGTTTCAATTGGTTGATTTTTTTTCTCATTCTAAGTTGGATCTTCCTACTCTTTTGCATGTGTGGTAAGCTTTTACTCGATGCAAGTATTGTGAATTTTACTCTATTGGATGCTGTTTTGGGTTTTTGTTTTGTTTTGTTTGCTGTTGTTGTTCTTATAAATATTCTTGAGTTTTGTTTTGGGATTCAGTTAAATTACTTGGAAACAGATTGAACGTTTCGCATCTTGCTTTTGATATTTGTTAGGCGAGACCAACTCTCCATTAAGATCTGACTTAATACTTCTCCTAATGTCCTGTGAATTTTGAGGGTCACCAGTCTCACTGGTGAGAACAGTCAATATTTTGGTCCTGTGTAACCCTGGGCACTGTTCTTTTAAATCTTAACATGTGCTTTTTCTCCAGCCTGGGACAGTTTCCTTGCTTGTGTAGGCTGGTAAATACTCTGCTGAATGCTCAAGTGGGACTTCCTGCAGATTTCCAGAGTTCTCTCTTTGTGAAGCTCCATCCTCCCTGGAACTGTAGTCTTCTTGATCGCTCGGGACTCTCAGTTTGTTCTCCCTAACACAAGAGTCTGACGTACCCTTTTCAGGTTCACTCCCTGCCCTCTTACCTAGGAACTCTTGCAAGGTAGTAAGCTAGGTTAATCATAGGGCTCACCTTGTATCTTTCAATGCCTGAAGTATAGTCTTTTGAAACCCATTGTTTTACAGTATATAGTCTGTGTGGGGTTTTTGTGGGTTTGGTTTTTTTTTTTTGCTTGTTTGTTTTATGTTTTGGGGGGTGGGGGTTGGTGGAAGGGGAAAGATTTAATCGTGCTAGCAGGAAGGCTTGTCTCTTGTTACCCTATCTTGGCTAAAAGTAGAAGTTTCCTCTTACATGGAATTTTAAATTGATTAAAGGGAATGCGAAACCCTTGACTTCTTTCTTCCTGGCAGCCCCCAATTTCCATGTCGTTGTGGTCAAAAGGAATCAAAGTAAATTCTGGCCCAGAGAAAGGAAGCAAATCCTAAATCCAAAGTTGTAAAAAAACTGATAACAACTCACCTTTGGTGCAGAGAATTTAGCACTAGGAAGAGGGAGAAACCAAGCATGTCGTGCTGCTGTAGAGAGGTTCCTAATCACTGAGCCACACTTTTTCCCATTTTCCTTTTGGTGAAAAACAATCTCTAGATCCAGGAAGGCATGTCCAATATTGAAATGCCACCTGGTATATTTTCCATAGAGGGAAGGCGTTTACTCAAGAGGTGACAATTCTCAGGGGAAATGGTAGAGGAGAAACAATGCAGGAGCAAGTCATTTTAACACTGTGACTTGCTATTCAGTAGTGCCCTTAGATGTTAGGGAACTTCCCACCTTATGGGTTTCACATCCCCTCGCTGCTGAAGCCAGACACTTGTTGTCTCAGCCTCCCTTGTAACACAGACATTTAATCTGGGATCCACCAATCATATCTACCTCCACCAGACTTTGAATAAAAAACTGTGTACAAGTAGCAGGCAATGGCTGAACCCATTCTGGTAAGAGGCAAAATGCACCATTTTACAGAGGCAGCCACGCCAAGGCTCCTAGCAATCCCTCCCAGTGCCTGGTGTTGGAAATATTAGCTACTCCTTGGGGTCATAGAAGTAGGGTCTTTCTGAACCAGTTTACAATGTGATTTTGTGAATTTCCTGGCTGTGTTTTCTCCAACACAGGGTGTAGCATGGTTCCCTAGCCCTGTTGTAGAGTCTCTGTGTGTTCTAATATCCTTTAATACAGGGATTAGCAAGCTTTCTCTGTAAAGGCGTAGTTAGTTATAATGAACTGAATTGTGTCCCCCTCAAAGTTCCTATTTTGAAGCCCCAAGTCCGGATGGGATGATACTTAGAGATAGGGCTTTGGGAGGTAACTAGGTCATGAGGTGGGGACTGAAGTAAGGCCCTTATAAGAAGAGATACCAGAGAGCTTGCTGGTCTTCTTCTTCTGCCATGTGAGGACACAGCAAGAAGGCAGCTGTCTGCAATCCAAGGAGAGAGTGCACATCAGAAACTAGCCATGCCGGCACCTTGATCTTGGACTTTTTATAGTCTCCAGAAATATGAAAAAATAAATTTCTGCTGTTTAAGCCACTCACTGTATGGTATTTTGTTATGGCAGCTCAAGCGGACTAAGACATTAGTAAATATTTTAGGCTGTGTGGGCCATATAGCCTTTGTCACAGCCGTCCAGTTCTCTCACTGCGCCTTGGAAGCAACTGTAGACAGTATGTAAACCAGTGAGTGAGACCGCTCCAATAGCATTTTATTTATGGACACTGCAGTTTGAACTTCATATAGTTTTCATGGGTCACAATATACTCTTTTTTATTCTCATTCAACTATTTTAAAATGTAACAATGATTCCTAGCTTGCAGGCCACACAAAGATATGCGGCAGGTCACATTTGCTGACCTCTGCAAAAGCATTCCTTTGTACTCAAATGACCCACTGTTGGTTTCTGATTTGCAAGTAAAAATCCTGACTAGTGCACTTAGTCTATGCCCGTTTCAAGAGAAGCTCATTGGTAGGCTTCTAAGACAGACAAACACCCGTTCTGCTTTTCTTCAACAGTCGGAAAAGAATTTTCCGTGTAAACCTCCATGGGTCACCTGCTGCGGTTTTTAGCAACTCCTCGCCTTGTGTAATATAATTCTGGAGTCTTCTCATGAGGAAGGATTTGAAATAGTTTTCTGTTTTCTTTTCCTGTAGATTCCCCTGCTCTGGAGAGCTCTGGCTCACCTGGGCGAGCTATTTGTTTTGTCGTCGCCCGAACCACAGGACTGTGGGTAGACACAGCTCAGCAGCCATAGCTGTAGCTCAGCCTTTCTGTAGCTGACAGGAAGGAGATGTGAAATGAGACACGCAGAGCTGGCAATAAAATCACGTAGGCTGCAAGATGAAAGCAGGTCATTCCCTGGACTCATTTGTAAGGTAGATTTACTACCTTACACATTCTGGAAGCTCGAACTGACCAAAGTCATTGACATTTCGAGTCTGTCCCTTTTTTTCTAGGTACTTCCCTATAAGACCCAGCCTCTGCATTTTCAAATAGAGGAGCTTGCCTAATAAAAATATGATGCTTAGCAACAGAAATGGATGACAACTATATTTAGCCAAACCAAAGCTGTATAAAAATGTATCAGCAATTCCTCTTGTCCTTTACTGACAGTATCACCTGGGTTATATTCTGACATGAGAAGAGTCTCATCAGTCTGAGGTGATTTGTTTTCTCAGTGGAACAATGAGTAAGCAGAGGCTTAGAAAAGTAAGGCCTCTCTCTTCCTTCTCAGTTTCAAGTCTGGAATTTATAGAATTCATGCCTATACTAGGGACTCCCTCTACCTTTGAATATTAGGTCTTTAATTTTACTTTTGAAATGATAATAACTAAAAAAAGTGAGAAAGAAGTCAGTGTTCGGGGGGACCTGGAAGAAGGGACCTGAGAGTGAGAGAAAAAGGGGACTTTGCCCCCCCCGACAGTGCTAAGTCATGTTGACGGGAGGGTAGTGATGTGATGTGATGAGAATGGTCCTTTATCTCTGTGGTCTGCTTCCCCAAAACCTGTAACCCCAGTCTGATCATGAGAAAAACATCAGACTAATCTCATTTGAGGAACATTCTACAAAATACCTGACCTGTACTTCTCAAAATGTCACAAAAACAAGGAAAGCCCAAGGAACTGTTAGAACCACAAAGAGCCTAAGGAGACATGACGATTAAATAGAATGTGGTACCCCAGATGGAATCCTTGAACAAAAAGGATATTACAGGTAAACTGAGGAACTGTGAATAAATCATGGACTTTGGTTCATGAGACTGTAACAATATCAGTTCATTAACTGCAACACATGTGCTAATGTAAGCAGCTAGCTAGGGGCAACTGCTATGGGTGTATGAGAACTCTCTGTGCTATCTTCACAATAATTCTGCAAATCTAAAACCATTTTAAAATAAAGAGCTTATTTTAAAAAGAAGTAGACCTTTCCTTTCTCCAGACTTATTCCCCAGCCCCCTACACACACACACACACACACACACACACACACACACAGAGCAATTGCTGTTTGCTCTTAGCTCTATCTACAGTTCATTATCTAGGCTGGGTAATAAAGGATGCAAATGCTCAGCCAAACATTTTTTAACTGAATCGCGACAAAAACCGGAATTAAAGCTGTGTACACAAAAGAATAACTTCCCAAAGCATTTTGTTATTTGTCAGTGTGAATAGACCATAATCTGTGAGGAACTCCAAGATGGAATCAGACCTTTTATTTTTAACACAACAGATGAACTCTCAGTGGTTGCCAGCAATAACTACAATCATTGCCTATAGACAGCACCTCTTCCAAATTAAGGAGCGTTCCTTGAAGTTCTCATTAAATGCACATTACTGTTTTGGGGTTGATACCCTGGGAGCTATGATTGTTCAAGTTACTCTTTACAGAGTTGAGTTCCTGCGTGAAGCAGAAGCATTTTGTGGAAACTGAAATGTATTCTGCAGAGTAAGTTTGTTATTCGGTACAAATACCTCCTTTGGGAATTGTACAGAGAAAGCCTCTCTTGGTACTACTCCATGACTGTGTTTTTAGCAGTAATTACTCCCCTTAACATAACCGTACAGAGGTCGTTCTTAAACAGAGAGCTGATGATCGATTATCTTGTCACTGCCCTTCACAACCAGGGACCGTCTAAGCTGGCCATAGAAAAAGGAGGAATCCCGCAATTTGTCTTTTTAGCTGTAAAACAAGTGAGGGACTTGTAAGCCCCTTCTGCTGCCTTCAGGTCCTGTTTTCAGGGTGTGGAGCCACCTTGACAGAAGCAGATGCCTCCAGTCATTTCAATGTTAGTCTTGACCTTTCTGCTCTTTATGTGATTTCAGTGATTTATGTGATTTGAGTTATGATTCTGCACCTTGTCTCTGCTTCTCTTTGCTTTCACAATAGAGATTTATTAAAGAAAGAAGAGAAAAATCTAGTACTGGATTTTAACACTCTCAATCTTTCCGTCAAATCACTTTGTTACTTGGGCAGAGCATTTTGGCTTTCTGTGCCTCAGTTTCCTAAGCTATAAAGCTGGATTCATACTAGGAACCCCAATTATTTCAGTGTCACTACGAGGGTCAATGATCAAAACAGATGCCACCATTTTTTTAAAGTTTAAAATGCTAGGCAAAATCATATTTAAATGCTAAAAAGACCTACTCAATTTCAAAGTGCCCATCAAACCCCCTAAAATAGCCATTTACTTGTGACCAAGGTGTCAGAGTTCCAATTAGGTCATGAGTTTCACACAGTAGAAACTAATTCTGGCCAATTTAAGAGAAAAAAAGTATACAATCTATATCTATATATTGAAGAAAGTATGAGAAAAAGAAGGTTCTTGAAACAGAGAGAAGGTTCTAACTCTCATGCTCACCAGGCTTGAGAATGGGTAAGAATAAGGAGGGCAGGAAGCAGCTAGGACTGTGAGCAAAGCCACGTCCCCAACACGGATGTTGCTGCTGACGCTACCTCCCACATCCCGTCCCCTCAAACATAAATAAATAAGTAAAAGATTTTTTGCCATGCACAGTTGACCACTGAACAGTGTGGAGGCCAGGGGCACCCTTCCACTGCACCCAGTAAAAAATCCGTGTATCACTTTTGACTCCCCCCAATCTTAAATAGCCTATTGTTGACCAGAAGCCTTACCAATAACATAGTCGATTAACACATAGTTTGGTATATTTACACATTATATACTGTATTCTTACAATAAACTAAGCTAGAGAAAAGAAAATGTTATTTAAAAAATCATAAGCAAGGGAAAATACATTTATAGAACTTATTGACAAAACTCATATATAAGTGAACTCACACAGTTCAAACCTGTGTTGTTCAAGAGTCAACTGTACGTTTCTTTGGGTCACTGATCCAAAGTCTAAAATGGGTCACTGCATGGTATAACTTGAAATGTCCTGAAATATTACAGCCCACATATGAAGTAAGATAACATGCCTAGAAATGTATATGACTTATCGATAATGAGCTGGGAAACAGAAAGAAGCAGCTTTTCTAAACTATCAATAATATAAAACATGTTGATCAACCATGTTAGGGGAAAAAAAGGAGCTTTCTAATCACTCCAGAAAATGATGTTATACTGTATTGTCATAACAAAGAGATAATCAAAGAGTGTGAGTCAAAACAAGTAGGAAAGGCCCTGGCTCGCACGGCTCAGTTGGTTGAGAGCTGTCTGTCCCACAGAGCAAAGCACTGCCAGTTTGATTCCTGGTCAGGCACATGCCTGGGTTGTGGGCCAATCCCCAGCTGCAGCGCATGTGAGAGGCAACCAATCGATGTTTTTCTCACACCTCGATGTTTCCCTCCCACTCTTTCTGCCTCCCTTCCCCTCTCTCCAAAAATACATAAATAAAATCTAAAAATAAAACCCCCCAAAGTAGGAAAACTATATAGGGCGGGTCATTTGTATGGAAAATAATACAATAATTAATAAATAATAATACAAGAATAAATTGTGTTTCACATATTTGCAAATGTAAACCTGCTTTACCTCCCCACCCTGACTTATGGAGATATATCAGGCAGTTAATAAATTAAAATATTTCATGTTTATAGATTTTGTGGTGCTTATCAATTTTTTATATTTATAGTGTGTTGTGATTTCTTCATACCTAATTTTGTATTCTTTTTAAGAATCTCCCCAAACTGTGTAAACACGATGTCTGTAAAGCCTAGAGTTGCAGTGTGGGGTCAGTACATGGCTCTCCCACCACCTGTGAGGAGGGCTGGCCAGGGGGCCCCAGCTGGAGGGACCATGTGGTGTTTTGGAAATGGATTGTAACTGACTCCTTATCTCCTTTTGGGAGGGCTTCTTTTCCTGTGACTGCTTCTTTTCTTTCTGCACATATGCATTGAGGTGATGTAGTTTAGAGTCACATGTAGGGCACATACCTCCTTTGTCTGGGACCCCTTATAATGAACCTCAGCCTGGAGGAGGTGCAGTCTCTGTCACCTGCCACCATTGCTGCACTCCCCTGTACTGTGAGTAACAATCAGCATGTCTACATCTGCCAGTCTTCCGGTGGTGTGTTTTTTGGAATACCACAAACACTTAAGCAGTTCCTCAGTTTAGAGCTCCTAGGTTACATGCAGCCTTTAAAATACAGATGCATTAAGACCCATCTCAGTCTTCCAAGTGCTTGCAGTCTAGTAGGTCAGACACACAAGAAAACAAGGAGTTCAACGTAGTGTAACAAAGTGCAACAACATGGAATCCACTGGCCAGTTAGGGGAAAATGGATCTTGGCTGAATCAGTTCTCTGACAAAGTACCACAGACTGGGTGGTTTATAAACAACAGAAATTTATTTCTCACATTTCGGGGGGCTAGCATCGAGGTCAGGGTGCTGGCACGTTTTTCTGGTGAGGACCCTCTTCCAGGTTGCAGACGGCTGACTTCTCACAGTATCCTCACATGGTGCAAACGGAAAGCTCTGGTCCCCTCGTCCTCAGTCAGGGCGCTAATCCCATTCCTGAGGGCAGCAGCCTCGTGACCTCCCTCCCTCCCAAAGGCCCCAGCTCCTAATATCAGCACATTGCAGATTATGATTTCAACCGATGAATTTGGGGACAGACAAAAACATTTAGTTCACACGTGGTTATTTTCTGACACCAAGTGTGTAATTTCTTTCCAAAACCAGTTTCCCGACTTTCTCACACCAGCTGAGTGCCCTACAATTTTACTCAATTTTGATACTAACTACCCAGAGTCAGTGCAGACCCCACAGGTTAAGAGCTCAGTCCAGCAAGAGTGTCCCTACTTCAGATGCCATTTGCAAGTCCCAGGTCCCCAGG
This sequence comes from Carollia perspicillata, assembly GCA_004027735.1. NCBI lineage: Eukaryota > Metazoa > Chordata > Mammalia > Chiroptera > Phyllostomidae > Carollia > Carollia perspicillata. The sequence goes on from PVKM010019437.1 coordinate 20,213, forward strand.
ATACCTCCACTTCTATTTGACTTGACTTTATTGAACAAACTCAAGAAGAGTCTGGAGGCTTTGCTAGAAATAAATGACAAAGATTTATTCAAGGGTCTTAAGGTTTGGAGATAGGAAACACAACTAGGAAATACTCAGCATGTTTTTGAAAATGAAAGAAAAACTGAGAGTTCTTATAGTAAAAAGTACAAGAATTCTCGACAAGACTCAATCCTGCAGTTTTAGCCTCTGGATTGATTCAGGATGGCAATCCTGCAGTTGACCAGTGGGCTACATACTGGGTGTCAGGTGGTCTGGGTAATGGATATCTGGTGATCCAAATACATGAGCATTCTTCTCTCAGTCCTTCAGGGTAATCAGAGGGCTATCTGGAAGTTTGATGTATAGCCAGGCATTGAGGCAGGACTGGAAAATTAAAAAGTTTTAAGTTCCCAGGCTGGTTAAAACAAGAATAGAATTGTTTCCTCATGTCTCAGCCTACATGATTTTAGTAGTTTAACAGCTTGATTATAGCGACTCCATTTTATTTTTTCACTCTCTTCCTCAGCTACAAATTCAGGGGTTCCCATGACCTTCCTCGGGTGCGGTAATTGGCTAGAGCAATTCAAAGAACTTAGAAAAGTGCTTTACTTATGATTACCAGTTTATTGTTGTTGAAATAAATTTGTACGCCCCAAATGGCCCTACTCTTGCCTGAGGTACCACATCAGCAAACCAAAACTTATATAATTTTCTTGTCCCTGTAAAAGATCCACTTTACCTGAAACACAGTATGTTCAGTCAGCTAATCCCCAAATGCCAAGCCAACTCTAAGCGCTATACTTACTTTCTTGTTCCTTAGTCGTTCCCTATGTTCCTCTTCCTTGTTCCTTATTCCTTTCCTTGTAACAACTTCCTGCCTCCCCTCCCCCCATTGTGTAGTTCTCTGGGCGCAGGGGGACAGTCTGCTCACTTCGGGAAATGGTAAATGAAGTTTGTTGGTACCACCTAAATTGTCTTTTTAATCACGTAGGGTGGGGGGGTCCTAAAGGAGTCACCCCAAGATGTGCCTCTGTGATGTGCAGGTTGTTTTGAGCTAGAAGAATCTGCATTTAGAGGCCTTGCCCATGAGAGATTTTCAGAGGTAACTTCTGATGACCAGTCAACATAAGAAACATCCAAACCTGTAGAGAATTTTTATGAGTTTATTTGAGCCAAGCTGACGACAATTGCTGGGCAGCAAACTCTCAACAGATGGAGAAACTGCCGCAGAGAAAGGAAGTTTTACTGCTTATTTTATACATTGCAGTCAAAGGAGGAGGCGTGAGGGGCTTATGTGAAATCCGTTTGGTGGTAGATCAGGGAGGCAGGAGGGGAGAGCAAAGTGGGCAAATCCCTGAGATTAGATACAAAGCAAAATGGACAGACGAACTTCTTTTACATTGGTGGGGATGGGGTAGTTAACAATGAGCATGGACAGCACGCAGAGATGGTATTTGGGCAACAGGATAACAAGGAGGGTTCCCTGGTCTCCCGCTCTGGTGAGAGATTGTGCCCTGAGGGGTCTGGAAAAAAGGAAATTACCCTGACATTCCAAAGGTATGTTATCGTAGATGCAAAAAGATGATAGACAGGCTCAGTTAAGGTCAAAATTGACCTTTGTCAAGGAAGATGCTGGTCTAGGACATGACTACATGCCACGACTCACTTTTAGTTAGGAAGTGTTAATTTTCCTGTGGTGTTACTTTCAGTCTCTGAGTTTGTAAGGACGCCATGCAGACCTCCCCTGAGCTTGTCAGGTGTAGTATGTGACATCTTTTTCATTCATTGACCCATCGACAGCATAAAGCAAGCTTCTATCTACTAAAGGTCTTCTCTTCTTACCATCCGGCAGTGACCTTTTGAAGCCCCCACGGCACATTTCCTTGTCCCAGCTCAGGATGTCTTATATGCCCATGTTCCCTTTCTGCCGCTGAACCTCTCACGCATGTGCTGTCTCTGACTCTCCCGTGTGTGTAGGGTTCCTCTACATACGTACGTATTAAATTTGTTTTTTTCTCTTGCTAATCTGTGTCATGTCTATTCGATTATTAGACCAAACAGAAAGGCACTCGAGGGTAGAGGAATGCTTATTCCTCCCCCCACATTATAAGGGACACAACACAGGAATGACGGGATATGAGATGCAGAGGAAAAGAGACTGGAGGGGGGGTGACAGTTGGTGCTCCCCTTCCATGCACTGTCTGGGTACCCCACCTTCTTAGCACATCAGTGTTGCCAACCCAGAAGCTTCCTGAATCTCAATGTTCACGTTTGTATTGAAATTTCATTACAGAGGCAAGAATGATTAAGTTGTTGGTCATGGGTGATTGAACTCAATCTCCAGTTCCCCTCCCTTCCCCAGGGGAGGGTGCTGGAAGTTCCAACTCTCTTGTGGATGAAAATGAGGCCACTGACCAAACCTGAAAAACTCTGGGAGGCCTTCATGGCAGTTATACAAACTTAGGAACAGAATGTAACCACATAGGATAGTCTAAAAGTAAAACTTTGTAACTAAAAGTGGTTCAAGGTGAGGTAGTCATGTCCCAGGGCAGCATTTTTCCCTAACAAAGGTCAACCTTTACCTTAACTGAGCCTGTCTGTTGTCTCTTTGCATCTAGAATACGCTGATAACATGCCATTGAAATAAAGTAATTTCCTGTCTTCCTGATGCCTCAAAGCACCACCACAAGAGCAGAAGACCACAGGTGCCCTCATTATTATTGATATCGGGTTACTTGTTGACCGTTAACTATTCTGTACCCACCTATATAAAAGAAGTGTCTATTCATTTTATTTTTTATCTAATCCCAGAGGTTTCCTCTGCTTCACTTTCTCCCACCTCCTTAATCTATCACCAATGAATTTCTTGTATGCCCCCTAAGTCTTTGATTTTAACCCCCTTGCTTTTGATGTATAAAATAATATGTTGAGCTTTTTGCTTCCCAGTTATTGTCATCAGTTCAGCTCAAATAAGCTCATAAAAATTCTTACAGATTTATACATTTCTTAGGTTAACAGTCTAATCACTTGTTTGGTCTTTCTGGTGACCAGCCCCCATCCTGAAACTATCTAGGGGCCCCATTCAGAATCACCTCATTAGCATAAATTCTAATAAGTTTGAAAGTGGCTTCTTAGGAATAAGTAGACACTCCTATCAGGAAATTCTGAGGGTTTTAGGATCTCTATGCCAGGAACTGGGGTAGGGGTGAGGGGGAGACCAAATATATATTTTTATTATACCACAATACAACACCACTAATTTGATTAATAAAGCTAGAAAGTTAGACAATGGAACAAACTTTTCTGAGCTATTACCGAAAACTTTCCCCAAGATATTCCCCAAAGTTACTTTCCCAAAATTTCCTTTAGAAATAATTTTTAGTTCCTTGGTCCAAGGTGTAATGATCCTTCAATTTTTGCTTTGCTACAGTAAATATGAGGAACAAATTATGAAAAATATTAAAGACTTTTTATAGTGTTTATATGGTGTCATCATGAAGATTGAAGTTGTGTGTGATGAATTACTATTTGTAACTCATCAAATAGTAATATTTTGGTGATATTATACTATATATCTATATAGTATATACTATTCAGCATTCAATGTATAACTTGCTGACCGTGGAGGGTGGAGTTGCTGACCCATACTTGTAAAATAGAAGAAAAGGAGTGTCTGGAAGGTTTTTAAGTTTCCTTCCAGTTTGTCACTTCTTTCACGTTCACAAATTCCTAGTGTTTCCGGACAGGGACCTGGCCCTGAACGGGTCAGCCTAGGGACAGCCATAGTGTGTGGGTTCTTGACTTTGTGTGGGAAAGATTCCCAACAAGCGTCCAGGTGACTATGAGGACACATTTATTACAGCTGGGGACAATGAAACAAGGAAGGGCTTAGCACAGAAGAAACTACCAAAGAGCCTAGGCTGGGCTGCCTCAGCTCCCTGGGAAGTCAGAGAAAAGGGGGCTTTGGGGACAGGTTCAGGGGATCA
>PVKM010019438.1:0-24202 GCA_004027735.1 Carollia perspicillata
CTTCAGTTTGTGGCCTCACTTCCTTAATTTGTAAGACTGAATGGAGAAAAATTTAGCTCAGGGGGCTGTGTATTTATAAACTGAGAAGCACTAAGTAATTAAATATATAACATGTACAACTAAAGAAGTAGAAGTGCTAACAGCATCCATTACATTAATTATATGCGCCATTGGGTACATTGTAATCAATTAAATAATAATAATAATAATAATAATAATAATAATAATAATAATAATATAGAGTTGAACCCTGAGCAATGTAGAGGTTAAGATTACCACTCCCCACAGAAAAATCTACATAAAACATTTGACTCCCAGGAAACTTAACTACAGTTGTCCCTTGATATCTGTGGGGGATGGGGTTCCAGGACCCGCCTTGAATACACAAATCCATGGATGTTCAATGTATAAAGTGGCACAGAGCAATGCATACAATCTGCCTTCTGCATCCACTGACTCCCAACCACAGATCAAAACAGAATCAAGAGATGCAAAACTCAGGGATACAGAGGGCCTCGGTACATTTATTGAAAAAAGGCCCCATATAAGGGGACCTGTGCATTTCTGATCCCTGTTGTTCAAGGGTCCACTGTACTGTGTTCTAGAATCATGGCACTAGCACAGTAAATACCTTAGAGGCCACCCAGCTTGGTCTCCCTTATCTGATACTAGAATTCTCTGATCAGTATGTGCACAAAGAATACCTGCATAATCCTGAGTAATAATGGGCAGGAATTCATCCAGGGACTGGAAGACTGGTTCTTGTGTCCACCACCCCAGGCAGCCCTGGATGACCATTTCTTCTGAGGTCTGTGAGCACAGGCAGATTCTTTATCCAGGGGGGTCACCACCCGAATAGGAAAACCAGTTCTTGGGGAGGACTTGGACTGGGAAACTTTCTGTGGTGCCTGCTGTCCTTTCACCCCAGCACTGTAGGGGGGAAAGAAGGTTAGGCGGGCCTAGGGGGTGAATGTGCCACACCAATTTCCCAGGCCCAGGAGGAAATGAGCCCTACTGTCCCATCATCCACTAAAAGGCCTTGAAGAGCTCCTGACATCACTCCAGAGGTTACTTAGCCTCTCTGGGTCTCTTGGGTATGGGGGCATAATGACTGCACTTCCTTTAATGTAAGTAAGGGACTTAGAGCAGCACCTGTCACATAGTAGGTGCCATATGTGTCAGCTGTTATTTGTAATGTGCTTATTGTTATGATCAGCTTTATTGCTATATTTTTTAAAAAAGAGAAGTTAGATTTTCGGAGGTGTGCATTTGTCTACTGGCATAAAGTCTAGACTGAAAATTAGGAGAGACCTGAATCTTTCTCTTTGTTTTGTCTTCATGTCTCTGGGTGTTCAGTCCCTCGAAGGGTGTAGCAGCACAGTCCTGTGGGACCCCAGCTAAGTGGCTGGAATGGTTGGCTCTGAAGTGTGAGATCTTAATAAAGTCGTTATCCAGGGAGTGAGTTCAAATCTCACCCAAGAGAGTGTCACAGGCAAACTAAAGCTCAAAGGACACATCTGTCACTTGGAGAAGGAAAAGGAGGCAAATCAGAGAAATGAGAGGGGGCAGACACAGGGCTGGAGGAGACTGGCCAGCAAGTCTGGCCTCCTAGAAGCCACCTTCACTGGTTTTGGTCCCACCATGCTCCATGGTAATGGCTGGGATAGTAGCATTAAAGGCTCAAGTCAGGTGAGCATTAGGCTTGGCATAGGCCACTGCCTTATTTTTTCATAGATCAAGTGAGGGGATTGGTTGAAATGATTAACAAGCTCTTTCCTAGCTACTGCTCTCAACACATCCATGGGAGGCTGAACCATTGCAGAGCTGGGAGAGCATTCAGAGATGGGGGGACTCTCCGAGGATAGTAGCCTATGGTCTGCAATAGTCTTGGGATAAAGTGTTTAGTCTCCTCTTTACTGGCAGCAGTAAAGAAGGAGCTGGTACTTATAATCCTGGTTAGGACCCGTATTTATTAAGCTTGTAGCTACCCAGCTCTGGGGAAGATTGCCATTAGAAATGGCTCCTGTCCCCAACTAAATGAAGAGAGGCACTGACAAGTTTAGCATATTTATAAACACACGTCAGCAGCCTTACACTGAATGAGCTTCTGAACATTTTCGGGTAAGTTGTATTTTCATAAATCAAACCCTATGTTCAAGGCACTTTGGTTGCTTACGTTTAAAAGAACCCTACTGCAAATCCTTTTTTGATGCAAATATCTCTACCCTGATAAATATCAATACTCATATGTAAGTGTTCAAAGTATGAGAGTCCCTGTCCTTTTAAGTGTGTGTGTGTGTATGCATGTGAGCATTTGCATTCATTCTGGCACCAAAAAAGGATCCATGAATGATTTTTTTTTCTTTCTCTCCCAGGCTTTGTTGTGATATGTTGCTGGAAAAAGACACAATGTTAGAGCAAAGGGCAGGCCCTGAGCAGCTCAGAGCTGTATCTTCCTGGCATTGGACTCTGTTCCCCATGAGCATAACTCCATGGGGGCCACCTCAGGGTGAGGCAGAGAGATTTAATAATCTGGGGAAAATGGAAAATCTGCCTGCTGCCTGGAATGGGATGAGGAAGGCGAGGCAGATATGGAAGTGAAAATGGGAGTGAAGGGGGTTTCTCCTGGAATTATTTCACCTATTGCATTCCTCAATCAGTTATTTATCAGAGGACATCCAGGGGACCACTGTTGCCTGCTTTCTGCTTGTCTGCAAGGTGAGGGTGGTAGCCTTGACACTCATGTAAATTCGTGATCAGGAAAGTAGCTTGACTTCCCTTGGTCAATCAGTGGTACCTCCTTGAGCACCTCCCCTTGTCTGAGCACCCCATGTCTCTGAACTCTGAATGAAGGAAGGTCCTCTTCTCTCCCTAGCTTTCTGTAGGCTGGTGCAGGGACAGCTGAGGAGCCTCCGGAAAGACTCCCTCATCATTTATTAATGCTCCCTGGCCTCTTCCCTGAAATAATTAGGGTCTGATATTTTCATATCATACAATTAATTGCCATCTGCACTGCTTAACAAGTCAGGGCACTGGGTAGCAATCTGAAAGCCCACTGAGGATGGTGGATGGGAGCGAGTCTTTGTGTTGGCTGCCAAAGCCTAGGGTTGGAGAGAGGGAGCTAGCAGTGGGATGTGCAGGGGTTCAAGTTTATAGGCAAGGTGTTAAGAAAGCCAGGTTCTCATCATGACACATACCCGCAGGTTGCCCCGGGGAAAGCCTCAAGAGCAAGCAAATTTGGCATCAGAAGCCCTGTGCTCTAGCCCTTCTGGTTCCCTAGAAGCAGAGTCTAAGGTGGAGACTCGTATATGTGTGTGTATGTGATTCAGTTAGAGGGCCCTCAGGAGAAACTGAGTGAGAGAGAACAAGAGAAGGCAGGAGAGGAAGAATCTAGGCCAAGGTGCCACTTCAGGTGAGGTCTAACCTCAGCCTGATCCCATGGGGAGTTCTGGAGTGTGAATAACCCTGTAAAATTTGTTCCATCTTAAGTCAAAGGAACTGGCTTCTATGTCCTGACACCAGTCTCGTTAGCCAAGGTACATTCCAGGGGAGGGATGCGATGGACCTCCTGGATATCTCCCAGGGAATTGGCCCCTGTCCTGTTGGCTAAGGACAACCCATTGGAGAAAGTCAGCTATGAGCCATGAGCAACTTGGGGTGGGTGCTGGCTGGTGAAGGAGACCTGGGTGGGGTACCAGTGGTATCTCATATATCCTACTAGGCTGAGAAACACTGAACATCTAGTCACTTGGAGGCTCAGTCCTCTCCTATGTGAAAGAGGGTTAAACAGCCTTCTCTGGCTTGCTCTCTCTGATAAGAAGGTTAACAAAGCAATGGAGGGTGTGGAAAGTTCTGTTAGCTGTGGTGTGCTGTACAAAGGCCTGCTGGTACCACTGCACAACCCCATGCTGTTCAGTGAGGAAGTGCCTGGATTTGACTGTGTGTGGCTGCAGTGCAAAGACTATGGCATGGCTACATTTATAAGTCTTCTCTCATCCCACCTCTCTCCTGGCCTGGGCTCCCTTCATGAGACAAATGTTCTTTGGAGAAGGTATCCTTGGGAATAATGGACAGAGAAAAGTACAGAGGGGTTAATGTTTGTTTCTCAGTCACGAATGCTAGTGTGAGGGTCCTTCCTAAGCCATCTTAGATCAGAGCAGGGAGAGGAATGGGGGCTGAGGGAAAGGGCCCGGTTCCATTGAGGGGACTGCAGGGGAGGACTCTTCTCCTCCTTGTCCATTTTGGGGCAGGCTGATTTGGAGGTGAGAAAGGGCTGAGCACTCAGGCTGGTGTCAGCAGCCTTCTGTCACCCATAGAGGACAATGATGCAAAGGAAGTACTCCCTCCCTGCCCCTGCTGGACCCCTTCCTCCTCTACCCCTGCCCCAGCTCATAGAAGAAATGGGAACCCCTGCCAAAGGTGGCTTCTGTGGGATAAGTAATGTTGCCTCTGTCTAGGGTGCATCCCAGAAAGTGACATGATCACTAGGACTGGTTGGGGAGACGGTGGGAGAAGAGCCCTGCATTATGACAGCTTCTGTGGAGACAGGGCACTCCTGGAAGTCCAGCCTAGTGAGTGAAGTGGGAGATAGGGGGGTGTCAGCAGAGCCCTCTGATGCCCCAGGAGCAGAGCATGCCCTGGGGACAATGAGTATTAACAGTGCTGGGGCCAGAAAGACTCACTTGCTGCCTGACAACCTTCAAAGGAGGGAAAATAATGACACTCAGGTGCTTCTTTTTACCTCCAGATAAGGCTACAGTATGTCAGCAAGGTCACTGTCCTCTGCCCCATTTGATGGGCACTTGTCCCTGGGGTTGCGTGACTTGGTGCCCCTTTGGATGTCATACAGCTTGCCCTTTTCTGGGGGATGGAGGATTGTGCCCTTAAACTGCCTTACCCCATCCCCACCTCGCCTCCTGGGTGTGCCCCACCTCCAAGGGGGTGGGGAGCCATGTTGTCTGGCTCGTTCCTCTGTTGGACTGAAAAACCTAGAAAATGGCTGGGCTTGGCAGAAATGCATTTTGGCTATCTTTAGTGGGAACGTAGGAATATGTCTGGGGAGACAACTAGGTTCTACCTTACAGGGAATAAGCATTGTGTGTGTGTGTGTGTGTGTCTTTTGGGGACCAGTTCACTCTGTCCCTCATTCAGGAACACAGATGCCTGCCTGGAGCAGAGGACAAGACCTAGCAAGGACAGGTCTGCCTGGCTTCTCAGCTGGTCACCAGCATGGAGCCAGACTCTGTACACCTGCGGTGGCAGGAGAGGTGGGCTTGGCAGAGCTGGGCTTCAGGGTCTGGATGCTAGATTTACTCAGAGGAATTATGTTGGGGGTCAGGACTAGGGGATTAGAGAAGGGAGGCAGTGCAAAGCAAAATGGTCAGGGAAGGCAGCACAGAGGAGGTGGAGCTTGAAAGAAGTTCTGGCACTTGAATTGGGAGGGAAGAGGAAAGAAAAAGTGCATAAGGAGAACAACTGTGCAGTTCATTGTGGGGGCAGGAAGGAGAAAGGGGGGCCTGGCTGAGAGAAAATCTTGCCAGAATGATCATGACCATCCTCAGGGCTAATACTAATCAAACACCCACAATGCCAGGCACCATTCTTAGGGCTCTACATATTAATTTATTTGATTCTAATAATGACCTTATGTGGTAGGTACTATTATTCCAATTTTAGAGAGGAAGAAACTGAAGCCCAGAGTTGTTAAACAATGGGTACAAAGTCAGTCAGTGAGTAGCAGGCTCAGGATTGAACCTATGTGGCCTGGCTCTGGGTCCTACTCCTAAGCAATCAGCCTTTCTATAAAGTTAGCACACATTGAACACTTATGTGCCAGGCACCATTCTGAGCCTTCTCTTCATGGAGTCCTCATTGTTAACTCCATTTTACAGATGAGAACACTGGGACAGAAAGTTTCCCATAAGATTACTCAAGGTCATGTAGAGAACAGTAGAGGACTAGAACCCAGGTGGTCTGAGTCATTAGTGACCAGACTGCACATCCGTGTGAAGTGGGTGCGGAGATGGCGTGGGTGAAGACCTTGGACCTTGTACTTGACGTGTGGAATTGCCCCCAGGCACTGGGAGCTCTTGCCCAGTTTGATCACTGATGAGAAGAGTCTAGGGGAAGATGCACAGAGCTGGGGCATGTGCCAAGGGGCACTCATTATGCATAGGCAGAAGACACAGCTCAGAGACAAGCTTATTATGGGCACATGAAGACCTTTCTGGAAACCCTACTTTCCCAGGGGTTGGAGTGAATTTTCTAGCTGGGGCAGAGGGGCTCTCTCTCCTCTGTCCCTAACTTGGGCTTTGTTCCCTGGGAACTTCCCAGGCTGGGAGGTTGGACCAGGATGCAGGGGGCAGGGCTGTCTTCTTCCTGTAGCTCTCATGGCCTAGTTTCGAGGTGGCCTCCAGATACCTGGGCCAGGCAGGCAGGTTATAAATATCCCCCAGTGACAGCAAGGCCTTCACTGTGACACTGATTCAGATTAAGCTGGATGTGCAGCCTCAAGGTCATTGGTATGGCTATAGCTTCAGCTGCTCTAGGAGGGTTTAACTGAAGGAGCTTCCAAGGAAGATATAGTAGGGAGGCCTGAGCCCCCAGGTCCATCCCAGCTCAGACTTTTCCTCCCATGTGGTCCAAGTTTTTTACGCTTCATCTTACCTGCTCAGTTTCTCTCTAAGCCTCCCCCACCCTCAGCTTCATCTGTCCTCCCCAAGTCTACCCTCAGCAGGATTCCTCAGCCCAGTCTGGGCCCAAAGGCCCTCAAACCACAAGGCCTTGGTGCAGGGGGTGAATTGTTTAATGGGAGATGTGTTGTCAGGGGGAGGCTGGGTTGTCATTTGGAGGTGGGGTTGTCACGTAGGGGTGGGTTTTTAGATGAGGGGATGGGTTGTTTAGGTAGGAAGATGGATTGTCAGGTGGGGTAAAGGGTAGTCAGGTTGGAAGATAGATTGTTAGATGGGGGATGGGTTGTCAGGTAAGGAGCTGGTAGTCAGGTGGAGGGATGGGTTGTTAGGTAAAAAAATGGGTTGTCAGGTGGGGTGATAGGTATTCAGGTGGGGGGCTGTATTGTTAGGTGGAAGGTGGGTTGTTAGGGCAGTTCTTGTCCTGTCTACCTTCTGCTTCTAACGAACCTCTCTCCCAGCACTATACTTCCCACACTCTTTTTAAGTGAGTTGCCAGTGACTCTGGGTTGACCCAGCAAAGGTGTGCCCAGCTCCCTGGCAACCTTGCATCATATGTATTTATGTGAACCCATGCCCAACTCATATGCGTATATGAGTTCAAATGAATTCAAGGGGGTGGGGGATAGCTCAACTTTTTCTGTAGGCACTTGGCAACCGTGGCCACCCCCTTCTATGTTCCTTCTGTATCATAGGAACTAGAAAAGATAAAAATGGCATTTCCCAGAGTACCATGCTCCTGGGATTCTGGCTGCAGCATGAGTTTTGCCAACAAGAGGTATTACCATGAGCTCTAGAAGGTGGCAGGGGGCCAGAGGCTATTTGCCTCTGCAGTGACATTGGCAGGTGAGTGGGCTCCAGTCAACATGAGGAGTTGCAGCAACTGGCATGTTCTGGTCTTGTCCACAGCTCCCTGGGTGTGGCAGCATTAGTGGTCCTAGTAGTGGCAGCAACTGTTTCTGGATGTCAGGCTTGCAGCTGTGCAGGTGTGACCTTAAGTCACCAGTCTAACTGTGGTCCATGACTTCCATTTGTCCAGCCTGCTGGTGATTTTGTGATTCCTCCTTCCCCTTACTAACTCTTCCTTTCTTTCTCCCTCCATCTTTCTCTCTCTCTCTCTTTCATGCCTCAGGTGTTTTCTACATCACATGCTGATTGATACATGGAACACAGATGGGACAGGTGGCTGCTGCGCTGAGTGGAGGAAAGCTGGACTTGGGTCTAATTCAGAGTCCAAGGTGAGCACTGAGCCTGCTGTCTGTGATGAGGGTGTAATGTGAGAAGCAACGACAAACTGTAAGTGTTTGGAGAGTCTGGGGCAGAGGCTGTCTGGGAGGACAGGGAAGGACTGCCAACTGGTCCTCAGTGGCCCAGTGCTGTGGATACTGGAGGAAACATGGTGGTGAGGGGAAGCAGCAAGGGCCAACCTGAAGAGTGACTTTTGGGGACACTGGTTAGTTTAAACTTGTTATTTTTAAGAAACAAAAGAAAGACTCAGAAAGAAACTTTGACCCTCCCTCTTTACCTGCCTAAAGGAATTCAGGTAGAAATACCTGATTAAAAGGAGGGAGCTATCACCTTAGCATAATATAACCTAAATGTGGTAGACTGAGAGGAACCCCCACAAATCTGTGTGGTAGACTCCTCTCTGTGTCTCATTGTTCCTGGATACCCCAGAACGAATTTGTTTACCACATACTGCTCTTCTTCACCCACCTGAGAACTGCATGCTTTCCCTTTGAAGTCCCAGACTCCTGCCCTGCTATCCTGAGTCCAGAATGGCATACAAGTGTCAACTACCCAATGTATCTTGGGTCCCCTACTCTTATGGAAACCCTATATGTGCATGTGTAATAAATGTGGTTATTTCCTTTTATTAATGTTTCATGTCAATTTAATTAGACAAGCAAGAGGAATTCAGGAGGGAAGAAGGAAAATTATGTTTCCTCCCTTAGGATGGAAATCCCAGCATACCCTTTCAAAGACAACCTAGCACTGCCCTAGTTGAGAGACCACGGCCTTGTCTCTCCTGCAAAGAGTTGACGGGACAAGGAAAGCAAATTCAGGCAGGGCCTACCCAAGCCTGGAGGCCAAGCTGGGTCGGAACCAATGAGTAGCACCTTTCAAGAAGGTAGCTGGAAAACATGCACTGACTGCCAAGAACATTCCCTGGGTAACTTGCCCAAATTATCTTGGCCGTGTGGGATTCATCTTCTCTATCTCTCTGCCTCTGGGAAACCCAGATGCAAGTCACCCTGAAAGGAGGAGCTGTTGCAGTGGGTGGCTCAGAGGTGAGGGCCTGGGCCCTGGTCCTGGCATGGCTGCTTGCCTGAGGCCTGCACCCACAGGGAAGGACAGGCTGAGGTACCTCCAAGAGCTGCCAAGTTCCTGCCAGACCCACATCTGAGCACACATCCCTCCTACAGAAGAATACAGGTAGAAAAGACCGTCAGAGGCCAAATGCCTGAAAGTAGTGCAGCTTGGCCTAAGACATGCTGTCCCTGGCTCTCAGCTCCTGACACATCTGAATGGTCTAGAGTGTAGATGACCTTGTCATTAGTCCTCCCACCACAGTGGACACATGAGCTCCCCACACAGCCCACCTGGCCCCAATCCCATCCCCTGGTTCTGATTTGCTTACGCCCCTCTGTAATCATTTTCCATCTGGAAAGTAGGGTAACAGTAAAACCCATGCACTGGGCATCATGAGGATTAAACCTCAAGGTTAAAGGTTAAGTGCTTAAGCAACACGGGCATATACATGAGCTATTATTAATTAAACCCATTCATCAGATGATTGCCCTAACTCTCCAAGTGTCCATGACCAGTAAAATTATAGTATTTCAACTTCTTTACTTTTATCCTCAAGACACCAAGTCTTACATCTGATATCAAAAATAAAGGCTTAGTATTCTCACTCTACACTGAGTGGCCATCCCTGGGCACAGATGACCCTGCCAGAATTTGGTGGTGGGCAGCCTTGCAGTGGGTGGAAATCAGAGATTTTATTTGCTGAATATTGCTTCCTGTTGAGTGACCTACAGGCACAGCCAGTTTCAGCCCTTAGAGAAGTTATCATCATTTTAATGTTACAGGTAAGAAAACTGAGGCTCAGGGAGGTTGAAGAAGAAGCCAATGGTCATAGAGCTAGTTAATGGAGGAGCTGGGTTTTGAACCTAGTCTGTCTAGGTCAGAGCCATGGGCATGACCACTGGATATACTTCCAAATGGGGTGAGTGCCTCCTGGGTCCCTCTTGGAGAGTCTGTGAGCTGGTGTCAGCAGCACCTCTGGCTTCGTCCTGCCTGCCCCTTCCTCTGCGCAGCTTCCTCCCCAGGGCAAGGCAGGGGAGGAGTCAGTGTGGATGCACAGGGCTTCCATTCCTGGCTTGGCTTGAGTACTGGGTTTTTTTTTTTTTTCTTTTCATTCCTTTCTTTTTTTCAGCTTAAGCTGGCTCCAATATCATCCACTGACATTTAAGTGCCAACTCTTTCTAAATAAGGAAAGGACAGGATTGGCTTCAGCTTGTGCTGGGGGAGGTAGCCATAGTGGTGGCAGCCCTGCCCACAGCAGCAGTTTGAGAAGACAGCATACCCATGGGGCCAGCTGTTAAGCTCCCTTTGAGAGGAGGAGGGAGGAACCAGCTCTTCTCACTAGTTTAGGAGCCTCAGAGCCCCCTGGAAGTCAGAGGAGTGACGTGCTGCCACCTCATTCTCGCTCACTCCTCAGCCTGTAATTCTACCATTCCAACCAATCTTTGTTTCGGGGGTGGCAAGTTGGGGACACATAGCCAACATAGTGCCACAATCTTGAATTTGAGTGCTGTGTTCTCTAGCTCTTCTGGCCTGATCAATCTTTATGGTCTTCCTTACTATCGTGAACATTCACTTTACCTGCTTGCTACCTGTGAATTGTGCCATCTCCAAATTTGTATCTTGTCAATGCTGATGATCATGGGAAAGGTAGAGCTATGGATTCCCATGAATCACACCTAGTGGGGACTGATATTTTTAAAGCCACCCTTCAATGACTGTTGTTGACTAAGGCTCTAAGGGCTTGAGGGCAGGCTAGGACATTTTGGAGCCCAGAGCACTTGGACTAGAGCAGGGCTTCAGGAAGTACAAGAGAGCCTGAGAAAGGTGGGAGGTTATTTATCATCTTCATTGTTTTTTCCAGGTGGGCCTCCATGGAGCTGTCCAAGCCACTGTCTTATAAGTACCCACCATAGCCCTGGATTGTGCTAGATGCTTCAGAGGCTTCATTTAAATCTGCTCTCCAAGGTAAGGGTGTTCTCCCCACATTACAGATGGGAAGAATGAAGGTCAGAGAGGAAGAGTCACTTGCCCAAGTTTTCACAGTGGATGAGAGACCATAGAGCTCTTGCTGATTTTAGAGTCTGCACTTCTTCATGTCATCACAGTGACACATTATCTTCACACGGCAGTGTCTCTTTCAGAGATTTATCAAAGTTGGGTTCATGGAATGTCCCTTCTCTGCAACAATCAAGGCTGGGTACAGTCTGGGCTCCTGACAGCTCCCAGGCTGATGGGAGAAGCAAAGGGAACAATCAGGAACCTTGTAACTCACAGAGGCAGGCACTGGAGTGATCCCCACCACCAGCAACTCTTCCTAGGGACTCACCGTGCACCAGGCTGTCATAAGGGTCTTCAGGTATTAAGCATCTCAAAAGCCTGACCCAGTATGTGCTGTCCACATCTCCATTTTAGACAGGAGCCAACTGGGTCTCAGAGAGGTTAAGCAATTTGCCCAATGCCACACAGCTAACAAGAGCAGGACAGGGGTTCTTGCCCCATTATCTAAAGGAGGTAGAAACAAAATGCCACAGAAGCACAAATTCAACAACCA
This sequence comes from Carollia perspicillata, assembly GCA_004027735.1. Taxonomy (NCBI): domain Eukaryota; kingdom Metazoa; phylum Chordata; class Mammalia; order Chiroptera; family Phyllostomidae; genus Carollia; species Carollia perspicillata. The sequence goes on from PVKM010019438.1 coordinate 11,554, forward strand.
CATGGAAAATCCTACTTGCTGCTTATAACTGACCCACATGCCAGGCAAGTTAACTGAAACCCAGAGCAGATAAATGACCTGCCTAGGTGCCTCAGTTAGTAGATAGTAGATAGTGGTTTTCAACTTAGGTGTTGCATCTCTGGGACTTTGTCCATCCTTTTACCTGCACTGGCTGGGAAGGACTTGTTAGTGACAGAGAGGAAGTGATGAGAAATGCTGCTACAAAAAGGAGGCAGCTTAGAAATTCTCAGCTTTGAGGTGGAAAGCTTCCACAATTTAGTTTATGAAGTCCTGGGTCTGTTGGAGGGGGCCTCCTTCACCGGAGGTCTCTGTACCCCATTCAAAATATGCAGCCTGCCTCTGACTGATGCTGTCTGAACCTCTCAATCCCCAGGAGTGCTTCATCTCATGGATGAGAGCCTCTGACATCTGTACCTGTCAGGAGACAAATCCACACACACTCCCCCGGCCTGGTTAGAGATGTGTCAGGGCCGATTAGGCCCGTGAACCTGCCTGCTGCTTGTGGATCCTGTTAGCTGAAAGCCACAAAGATATATGGAGATTGGGAGCAATTCATGCTGGGAAGTTGCCTGGTGATACATTGTGAAGGGTCTAGGGTAGAGACATGGTGGGGAGGACACCACCCACCACCTCTGTGACACTGAGGTAGAATGAATAACCGACTGTGGTTCAAGTCCAAGAGGTCCCAGTCTCCCAAACCCCCAGTCCCTGTCAGGTGCTTAAAATCCCGGCACAAATATCACCCACCTCTGGAGAGTGCAGCAGGGGGTGGGGGTGTTCTTGTTTTTCGAGGAGGGCACACAGGCAGCTGAAGAGCAGGAGAATCCCCAAAGAACAGGTTGGCACAGCCAGACTGCCCTGCTTCGTGCCTTCTGGTTTGGATTCCATGTCCTCCTTGTAGGTTCCTTTTCAACCAGCAAACACACCTGGGAAAGGGGCACTTCTGCCACTTCCGTCCATTAGTTCTTTTCCAGGACTGGACTACTGCGAGGCAGCAGGTGAACTGCAGGTGGAAGGCATTCAGGGTATATCTTATATGCTTCCCGGTGAGGCTTTGCTGCAGTGGATTCAGCCCACCTCGTCTTTACCAGCTCCCCCTGTTCTGCCTGATCACAGGCACCCCACTCCCCCATGCTTTCATGTGCTTTCTATGGCAGCCACCAGTGGTGGGTCACCTTCACATCCACCCCCCAGGGCAGTACTTTGCTGAATGTAGGAAACATGTCTGACACACCTCTTCTGCGCTCCCTCCACTAAGTGTTGGAACGAAGGTGGAGATACTGGTCCAGGGAGTGATCACCTTGCTTACTTCGTGGCCAGTCCACTCCCTCACTTGGTCATCCCTCAGCACCTCCGCAAGACATTGGCATGCTTTCTGGCCACCCATATTTCTCGAATACCCCTCCCCTGTTTGCAAATCTCTCAGTCTGTGAGGCCTGCCTCTTGGAGTGAGAAACCAGAGACTTTCTTCCTGGCCTCTCTCATAGTGGGGCACAGACATAGACTCTGCCAATGGGACCTGCCTGCACCACCGTAGGAGACTTTGACTCGAGACAGGCATGGGAGACAGGGACCATGCAGTGTTTATGTCTGCCATGCAGAGGCCTCTGACTTGGGGACAGAGGAGGTGGAGTACCAGAACCCAGAACCTTGCATCAGCTATGGGAGCTCTGATACGTGAGAGCAAAGCAGAGGGAGGGTTGGGCATTATTCCCGATTGCATGACCTCCTCCAAAGTCTGAGTCTGTCCCCACTCCAAAGATTTTATATTCTCCTTTTCTGCTTAAACTAACTAGAGGTGATTTGCTCTCCTGATGGACACAGCACTCCCTGGAGTAGGTCTGGGGTCTGTGTTAATACAGGGTTTGCATGTGTGTGTGTGCACAGAAATGAATAGGATAGAATTCCTGGCTTCAAGGTTACAAGATGCTATGAGGTAAGGGTGATGATGACACTGAACAAACTGTGTTGATGAGAAGAAAAGGCAGTCAGGGCAAGAGGAGGTGGGTGACTGTGACCTACCAGGGTTACTCAGCAGGATGCTGTCAGGCAAACTGGAGGGCTGTCCATCTGGGAATGAAAAGGAGAGGAAGTAAGTGTGACAGAGATGCAGCAGTGAGGTGGGCCACCAGGCCATTGGCTGCCTCTCTTGAGCCAGATGTGGTCCAACCAGCAACTCCTCCAGCTCCAAGATCTGGACCCTGTGGCAGACACAGATGCTCCTGCTGCCTGCAGAGCTGCTCTCCAAGGTGCTCCAGCAAGACCTGCCTGCTCTTCCTCAGGGCGCTGAGCAGGGAGCCAGTGGGCTGTGGGACAGAGGACCCAGGACCTTTACAGAACTTGGCTGACATTTTCTTCATGATGTCCAACTCAGTCAGGGCCACAGTGGCTTGGAGGTGTCTCCTGCTGGACCAAGTCCCCTGATAGCCTCTCAGTGAAGCACCATAATTGCTCTGCCTCTCGGAAACTCTCTCTCCCCTTCCTCTGTCCCACCCGACCTGGACCTTCTTCCTGTTCTCTCTCTCTTCACCTCCCTCTCCCCTGCCTCCCCTGCGCTTGTCCCACAGCAGCCTCCTTTTCCTCCCTCTCCTTTTTTTCCCTTGATCCCTTACCTCTCCCCCACCTCTCTTGGCCACTGCCCTGACACCTACTTTCCTCCACACCTTGACCTCTCAAACTCTCCTCCTCCTCCCAACTGGCCACTCTTTCCCAGGATCCCCTACTTGGCCACACTTCTCACCTCCCTCTCCTGTCATCTGGCTGCGTGGACTCTGGAGCTCGACAGCTCAGCCACAACGCCCAGCAAGCACCACGCACGTCCTCCAGGGCCATATCTAATCCCCTCCATGTGCTGGGGACTGCACGATGCACTCCAGACAGCACGAGGAAGAGAGGGGAACAGTGGAGAGTGGGAGATTCTGCTTGAGGAGACACGAGACCTCTCTGAGCAGGGAATTCCAGCACAGAGGCTGGGGGAGGAGGGCATATCTACCTCCCTCCTTCTCTTCCCATCTCCGCTCCTTCTTCTGTGTCTCTGTCTCTGCGTTTCTCTTCACTCCACCTCTTGATCTCTTTGTATTTCTACCTCTGTGCATTGTAAAGGGTGAGTTAGACTAATTTCTCAGCATTAACCACCACTTCTGTTCAGGATAACATTATCTTAATTGAGTCTCGACTTGTTCACAGCCACTCAGCTGCCATAAATAATGGATGCTCAAATGAACCGTAAACCAGAAGGCCTCGCAGTGCTGTGATGCAGTCGCTACCAGCCTCCGCCTCTGCAAGGAGTCAGCCACCTCCTTAATAATGCATGGTCCAGGTTCGCCCAAACAAATGCCCAGAGATACGCAGTGAGGAGGCTGGTTATGCTGGGGACCAAAGTGGAGCTACCGGGAAGGAATTGGGAACTCGCCCACCCTCGGATCCCCTTACGATGAGGTCAGTGAATGCTCCCCGAGAGAGGTGTCAATGGCTCAAGTCCGGGCTGAAACTGAGCTACACTCTCTCCTGTCTGTACTGGCAGATGATCTTTTGGCTATGGCTTTAATCCTGGGGTATTAATCCTGTGGCCGTCTGTTCACCAGGTCCCTGATGACCACACCATTCTCTGCGCATACAGCAAGCTGCTGTTTAGAGAGTGTGAAACTATTTAACACACTTGTGCTGTTTGCAGAAGTTCCTTCTGTTTGCACAGCCTGCTGAACGTTGCAAAAAGGGGATGTTTGCAGACTGAGGCCGTTGGCTACTTCTGCCCCAGGGCTCACAGTCAGCGCCTTTGCTCCCACTGGGAGGACCTCTCTCTCCCCCAAAGCCCAGTTTCCACTGTGGCCCCTTCCCTCTGGCTGCTCTACCTGCCCCAGCGTCTTCAACTCTGACCATCCATGTCAACTGTATCCCCACTCACTATCCCCCTATGTCCTGGTTATTCTCAGAAATGCTCTCTGATAAAGGGTCCTGAAAATTAGCTTCAGACCTTGAGGTTTCTGGGGTAAGGACATGAGGGTGCTCTGAAAGGGACCCCCATGCTGTTCACCAGTGCCTGGTGGGTGATATTTTCAATGCCCAAGGCTTGCTTTAAAGCTCTGGGCAAACACAGGTATTAATAAGTCTCAGCGTCCACTTTATTTTCACACAGACTTGTTGGTTTTGCTTTGGATGCCTACGGGGTGGATGATGGGAAGCAAGCTGTGGTTATTTAGGTGTTTTTAACTTTAATAGCTTTGGTAATGTAGCTGAAGCCTGTTCAACTTCTGTTGTTACTGGTTCCCAAATGCTTTGAGCAAACCACTACCAGGTGCCCTGGTTTATCAGGAGGTGCCTCTCAGTGATTGCTTTTGTTCAGGGATGGCCACACTGTGCCTGTTGATGGGGTGGCCTTAGTTTCCTTCAGGGTCCATGGACTGATTTTGTCATAGACAGGTTTTGAAATTGCTGCTATAGTGATTAACGATGCTACTAATAACAATTAGGACTCATACAATACTGTGCAGGTAGCAGCATTTTCACAAACATTACTGCATTGGATGTTCATGAAACGGGTTTAAGATGTGTGGTCAATTTTCCAAAGTCATCAGACTCCATATTCAATGCTCTCCCTCTGTACCAGGGGTTCTTAGCACCATTCCAAAGAGGACTTCAGCTCCAGCAATTTCTGTGAGTGCCCTGAAGTTATTTGCAAAACACAGAGGGTGTGTGCACATCTCTCCCTGGATCGAGGAGCCAGCATGTTCATGAGACACTCACAGGGTGCAGAGATGTTAGGAAGCACTGGGCATGCCTGCCTTGTCTCCACAGCCAACCCCACAAAACCACGGCTCCTCCCATTCATTTTATCCTGAATCAAGTGTTTGTCGAGCACCATGAGGTGCAGGCACTGTTTTAGGTCCTGGGGAAAGAGATGAGCAGGGTAGACAAGGTCCCTGCCCTCATGTAGCTTTCATTCTTGTTGAGGAGGAGACAGGCAAGTTAAAAATAAAATAAACAAAAAGGAAAATGTTTGATTGTGAGAAGCAGTATCAGGGGAAGAAATAGAATGATGGGCTACAGAGAGACCGGGGTGAGGGTAGGGAAGGTGATGTGAAAGAGATTCTCCCTCTTCCACCAGACTAGGAGCTCTATGAGGGCAGGTGCTGTGTCTCCCCCATCAGACGTGGAGGTACGGAAGGGGAAGTACCGTGAGTCCTGCAAATGGGTCTAGCATGTGATGTAGCAGGAAGGCATGCTTAGCAAGTCAACGGTCTTAATGAGTATGGGATGTTCTTTAATTTGGAGGTCCGTCATCTAGTTTTTTTAATTTTTTGAAGATTTTATTTATTTATTTTTAGAGAAAGAGGAAGGCAAGGAGAAAGAGAGGAAAAGAAATATCAATGTGTGGTTGCCACTCACGCACCCACTACTGGGGACTTGGCCTGCAACCCGGGCATATGCCCTGACTGGTAATCAAACCGGTGACCCTTTGATTCACAGCCCACACTCAATCCACTGAGCTGCACCAGCTAGGGCTTCATCTAGTTATTTAACAAAAGCCTTCTCACTACTTTTGAAGCTGGCATCTCCAGCTTCAAAACCCTGAGCCCCGTCCCTACCACCTTTCAAAAACAGTTACATCCCTTTTCAGTTCTCATAATGTCTTTCCCAGCATTATATTCTATCAGTAAAGACATATGGGCTACCACCAGCCAGTCCATCCTCCTGCCTCTCATGCTTCTTACCCCCTGGCCCAGCACCCGTCCTCCCACCCACCACCTCTGCCCCCTGGCCCAGCACCCGTCCTCCCACCCACCACCTCTGCCCCCTGGCCCAGCACCCCTCCTCCCACCCACCACCTCTGCCCCCTGGCCCAGCACCCCTCCTCCCATGCACTGACTCCACATTTCAGAAAGCTCCAGCAGCCTGGCCCATTTCCTTTCACAGCTGAGCATGTAACCAAAATTGGCTGTTGTAATGGCAACTAAATGATGCCCTAATACCCAGATCAATCTTCCTGTGAAATAACTCATTATTCAGGCTCCAATTGCAGGGGATGGAATTAAGACAGGAACAGTTAAAGGAGGAACTGCAGCTGCAGGTAGCAATTGGGAAGTGCAGGGTGAGTAGTGGGGGAGAAGGACAGGGAAGGAAGGAGTTGGGAGGGCAAGCAGAAACCCAGGCTGGGCTACTGGGAGAGGGATATTGGGTCAAGATATCCCGCCTTTCCTTGAGAGGAGTGGAAGCTGGGATGGGGCGCCACCTTTGCTGTAAAAACTGGAAGAACAAACTATAGGGTTCCAGAGTCACCTTGTTCCTGTCTGCAGAGCCGAGGTCAGAACATATGGCTCTGAGGAAACAGCAAGCCACAGGGACAAGGGCCCAGGCCACAGGGCCCTAGGATGAGGCTTCCTCTCAGGGAGTGGCCTCCAGACCTCTAAAGGTCACCCCATGGGAACAATGAGATTGGCCTTTACATGCACAGAAGCTAGTGGAGGTAGAGATGGAACAAGGTTGAGGGGTCGCAGTAAGACTGTGCCAGCGTGAACAGTGGGGACAAGACCTCCTCTGGACACCCTGGCACAAAGGTCTGCCCTGCTCCCCACTCCCCTTTGTCCTTATGTTGGTGGGCAGTCAGGAGAGGCTCCAGAGAAAGAGAAGCGCTGTTATTTGAGGACTCTCTTCTCTCAATACTGTTCATTCACCCATTCAAGGACATGACGTGGTCTCCTGCTATATTCTACCCATCTGCCTCAGAGAAGGCCACAGTGAAAAGAACACTGGGATGAGAGCTGCGAAGCCCAGGTTCTAATCCCACCTCTGGGACCAACTCTAACTGGCTGTGTGGCTGTGAGTCAGTCTCCACTGTTTTCTGGACATTGGTCACCTTATCTCAAAGTGAGGAGGTTGGAATAGAGCAGGGGGAGCAAGGATCCCATCCAGCCCTGATACTTGAGGGTCCTCACGGCTCGGAGTGGGAGGCCTCCTCACAGGACTGAGTCTGACAGTAGTTTGGAGCAGAATGCAGTGTGCTTTGGGGGTGGGCATCCCGGGGAAAGGTGTGGGAGTCAGTTTGAAGGCTGGAGGGGAAAGTGTTTGGGAGACAGGAAGAGAGAGACTGTGTGTGAAGTAGAAAGATGATGGAAGGAATGACAGAAAGAGAGAGAGACAGATAAACAGCCACACAGAGACAGAGGGAGACAGAGAACCACAGAGAGAGACAGAGGGAAGCAAGGAGTGGGAGAGAGAAAGAGAGAGGACTCCCATCTGGTGAATGAGGAAATAATTCGGTCTACCCAGCTCTGTTCCACACGTTCTTGTTGGGTACCTACCACATGCCAAGTACTGTTCTCAGCACTGGGGACCAAAGGCCAATAAATAGACACTGCCTGCCACCAAGAAACTAATTAATGACCATGTGACAACGAGAAAGGTGAGCAAAATGACAAATGTTAGCAATGTCAGAGTTTCTATGCAATGGAATCTTAACCTGAAATCCATGAAAAATAGCAATAGCTAATACTTATTCTCTGCTCTTACTAACCCAATCTTCACAATAACCCTATCAGATTGGTGTAAATCATCATCTCTTTTATAGGTGGGGAAACTGAGGCATGAGGGGGTTAAGCAATTCTCCCAGGGTCATGCAGTCTGTAAATGGTGGGGTCAGAGTTTGAACCAGAGCAGCCTGTTCTTACAGCCTGTGTTTACCCACCACCCTCTACGGGAAGACTAGGAAGCTAGGTATGGAAAATGGAGACTGCCTCCTCCAGCCCCAGGCAGGGTGGAGGCAACTCAACTCCTAACGGGTAGCTTCGCCCCAAAAAGGACTGATTCTTTCCCCTACATCTGCCTGGTGTTATAATAAGCAGAGAAGTCCAGTGCTTTATAGCTAAGCGCACTTCACGAGAAGAAGAAGCAGAGCTTTGCCGAGGCAAAGCTCTGATTCTTACAGTCAGAACCAGCCCATGGCGAGATTAGAAAGCCTGTCAGCTTCCTCTGATGTTTTCCAAGATCTCTCTAAGTGGTTGCGGGAGAGTGGATTGAGTCGTGACTGTGGACTAATGATTAATGCTCTCGGCAACTCAATCTTCTTATTTGTTAAGTGATCAGATCGAATTATATCTACACACTTTTTTTCTATGTCCCAGGCCCCCTTTTCTCTCCGTGGTTTCCCTCCTATCCTTCATTCCTATTGGGTGTCACATCCATAAACATTCTATCAGAAACTGATTCAGGCAATGGGCTTGCCAGGCAAGCAGTTCCCATCAGGCAGATCAAGAAACAGGTAAATTGCTGTGTCTTCATCAATTAGGCATAAGTTCACCTACTTATATCTAAAAGATACGAAATATTAGTAACTAAAATAAAATAGAAGCTTCTGGCTATTGTAAAAGAAATTTAGAGATGAGCCAACCACACAAACAGGGTGGATCTTCAGTGTCAGGGACCTGGGATCTTTCTGTCTTGTGTTTCCCCTATGTTCAATATTGGTTTTCACCTCATGGTGCAAAATGCCTGCTAGAACACCAGCCTTTGCATCCACAGTCCAACTAGCAAAAAAGACAAAAGAGAATAAGAAAGTTGTGCCTTCTCCTATTTAGGAAGGCTTCACAGAAGTCCCACACAATACTTTCGCTTAGATCTCAGTGACCAGAACCTAGTCATACGGACACACCTAGCTAGCTACAAAGGAGCTTGGGAAATATTATTTTATATGTAAACTGAATTTTAAGCCCAGTGCTTAGTTAAGGATTTTCTTGCTACAAAAGAGGGGTAGAATGGATATTTTATAGACGCTTAGCAGTCTTTGCAATTTTTTCTTGACTTTAAATGTGCTGACATCCAGGACAATGGTAATTATCATCTAGGTGTTCTATCACAGATGCAGGGACCTTGGCGTAAGCATTTAGAGATAGGAGTCTAAGATTCTAGAATTGTCTAGCCTAGAGGAAGTTGAAGATGTGGTCAATGGCATGAGGCAGACACTCTAAGTTTGTTACATAACAGCTGTGTTACCCAACCAGGGCCCTCCGACTTCCTGTGTCCTGGGCAGGAGGAACCCCATATGGAATGTCAGGCCTGAGACAGGCCCAGACCTGTAGGGGGCTAAGTTTCCCAGCTGTGGGGTTTGGGAGCCAGGGGACAAGGAGCCAGGCAGATCATTATACCAGGCAAATGGCCTGGGAGAAAGGGAAGATAGAGAATATCAAGTATTTGGACCAGGACAGAAAAGTGTAGACTCCTTGTCAGGAGCTAAAGCTGACTCACAGCCCCAGGGTGAGTCCCTACAGAAAAGCATAGCTGGGCCACTCTAGGAGACTGGAGGGCATGAGTCCTAGAAGCTGGCTAAGAGCAAGCCCCCTCTGCAATGGAAACGGTATTCTAAACAGAAAAAGCTTGGGAGGCAAAACAAAGCTATTCCACTGAATAAATGTTCTGCATTAAAGCAGCCAGAATAGCGATGAATTAAACATCAGGTCTGAATGAAGGGAAAATGCCGTGATTTATAATTGCTTCAGGCAGGAGGCAGCCGGGGAGCCAGGCAAAGACTCCATCAGGGACCCAGTTTCCCCACAGCTGCAGAAACTCCGAGAGGAGATGCAGGCCACCCCAGGGTGGGGAGACTGGGATGGAGTCTTCTAGAAAAGTGGGCAGTCTGGGGAGATGAAAGAAATGTACTTAGGCAGCCAAGAGGCCCAGTTTGTTAGTCTTAGCTCTGTGTGACCTTGGCCAAGTTGCTGGGTTTCTCTGGCATTTGTCTGGGGAATAATAACACCTGTCTCGTCTCACTTGGTCCTTGAGCAGGTAAAGAGAGGCAATGGATGATGAAGGGTTTTGCAAATGCAACGTGCTGCCATTACCTCTTAGTCTCAGCATCACTATGAAACAACAATGATGCTGTTGCTGGGCTCTGGTGGCTTCTCTATGGTGAGCAGTTTTGGGGAAGATAGAGGTAGGGGTGGAATAAAACAAGATATATTGGCAAATGCTTAGAGATGCTGCTCCAGAGATGTCTACCAGAATAGCTCCCCATCAGAGGGGCTCATACTCCTGTGGGTCATGTGGGGCTGTGGTCAAGCTCCTGGAGGGCCTGGCTTGGAGTTCCAGCTCACCTGCATGTTAGCAGGTGACCTCCAGCAAGTTAGGTAACTTATCTGCACCTCAGTTTCTTCCTTTGTAAAATCAACACAGTAACAGTACTTCATCTCACAGCATCCTTGTGAGGATTAAGTGAGTTAACACAAGTGAAAAAGCAGTGACACCTGGCAGTAGAAACTTTCCTGTAATTGCCAGCTCTTATCGTGTTTCTAATACTGAGCACATCAGCTGAAAGTCTAGAAAAGAAGCCATGGGTTGGCTTTTCAGGCTCCAGAATACTGCTAAAACCTTGCTACTTGTACATTGCTCTGTACAGGAATCCCCTGGGGGTCCTATTAAACTCAGATTTTGAGTCTGCTGGTCTGGGATGGGACCTGAGATTATGCGTTTCTAACCAGCTCCCCCATGATGCTGGGACCACATGTTGCAAAGCAAGTGGCAAATAGAGGCTCCTGATTAAACCCTGAAGGTGCCTGCTTCCTCCAGCCCATGTTTGGCTATTTCGGGAGTCTGTTGGGTCAGCAGGTCTGTGCTGCTGCTCTTTGCTCCCCACCTCCCCACCCCCAAAGGGTGCTGCTGCCCACTGCTGCCTTCCCGGGGAAGGGATCATGCGCATACAGAGGGATGAGCCTTGATTTTCAACTGACAGGACTTTATCAGCTGCCCTGCTGCGATATTCCCGATCCATTGCAAATGACACAGAAATCCATTCCTAAAAATTTCCAGCAGCTGATGATGGTGCCAAGGCTGCTGGGAGAAAAGCGGTGAGTGGGCAGGTGTGGCTACGGGCAGCCTGCTGGACACCCCAGATCCTGTGGAGCTGACAAGCCTGCCTCTTGTGGCTGCGTGCCTAGGGCAACCTGCCTCCCCTGAGCCCTGCTTCCTCACTGATAAACGGGGATCACAAGAGACCCTGCTTTACAGAGCAGTGTGTACGGGCATGAAAAATTATTCAAGATTGGCTGTTAAGTGAGGAAGGCAAACTGCAGAAAAGCTTAATTCCATGTTTTAAAATGTACGATAATATATATTTGCATGTTCATGGGAAAGTCTAGAGGAATATATATCAAACTGTTAAAAATACTTATCTTGGGGTGCGAGAGGTATGATTATGAGGGATTTTTACTGTCAATATTGTGAATTTCTATAGTTTGATTTTAAAATAATGAGCATGACCTACTTTTTTAATCAAAAGATCAGGAGTCATTCAAAATTTTGCATAAAAACGGCTAGTGCTGGCCTTGTAGGCCATTGTGGAGAGAAAGCATTTGGCACGGCCCCTTGCCTAGCCAGCGTGGACTATAGGACCTGGGGTCAGAAGGCCCGGATGAGAGTCTCACTCTGTCACTCACTAGCTGTGTAACTTGAGCAGGTGTCTGTATTTCACTGAGCCCTGGGGTCCACATCAGGAAAGTGGGAATGATAGTAATACCTAAACCAGGACCAGCAGTAAGGACTGCGGGGCGGTGCCCTCCCCCCAGACTTGGACACCCCGCCCTCAGAAAGGAGGAGGAGGGCAGCATGGGAGGACACGGGAACCCTACTAGGTTTCTTAGGATAACAGTTGAGGTTTCCTCTGACCAGCAAGGAGAGGAGCAGAGCCTGTTGCTCAAAGTGTGACAGAACTCTAATCTACCCATTTCCCGGTCCGAAAATGTGCATGCCTCTGAGCCTCTGCTCATGCTGTTCCTGCTCCCTAGGATGCCCTTCTCTCTTTCCTCTGACTACTTCCTGCTCACCCTTCAAGAGTTGCCTCCTCCAGGACTCTTCCCTGAGTTCCTGATGCAGTTGGAGGTCAGGGCCCCCTATTAGCTGTCCCTCAGCAGGCTACTTTTCTCTAACTCCCTAAGTTCACGTCACCATATTGTAAGGATCTGTTTTCCTGTGCATTTCCCATTTAAAACTGAGAAATGGGCAGTTATGGGTCTTATTCAACTCATCTTTTGTACACCTTTTGATTTCCTAGCTGGTTCCTTTCTGCAAGGCAATCTGACTGCTCTATGAGGAAGGGGAAATAAGGGTGGGCAGGATTATTGGGGTGGTGGTGAGGGCTTGGTGCCCTCTAGTGGCCAGGTGCAGGGGTGGCTGCAGGATTCTGGAGGGAGAAGCAGGGTAGAGTCTGAGTGTGACTGCGGTGCGGTGCTTAGGAAGACCAATGAACGTCCCTAGGAATAAGTATATGAATGAGAGACCACTATACATGGTAGCTATTTACCCGCAGCAGCTGGAGCAGCCCTCTTCCATGGACCCACTTGGGGACTGTGGCTTAGCTTAAAAGCATTAGAAAAACAAGAGGCCTGGGGACCTCCCCCTTGTGGAAACAAGGAGTTATCCACGAGAAGGTACCTCAGGGCAATGCTTAGGGCAGGAGGATGGCCACCGAAATCTAGAGATGGATGACCTGGCAGAGGACAAGGGTGCATGTGTCCTTCTCAGACGTTGACGTAGGCCTCGAAATAGATGGACCCTTCAGTTAGGGGGACAGACCAGTTTTCTCTTGCAGGGAAATCATGTTTGAAAGCCTCTTGCTCCTTGCAGTATCCTTCCAGTACTGACATCC
>PVKM010019439.1:0-24197 GCA_004027735.1 Carollia perspicillata
CTGGGACCCAAGAATAACATACTATCTTGCAAAGGGGAATTATGTGCACACATACAGTGAGATAAAAGTAGGTTTACAGGTGTGAGTGTGCAAAAACAGCTTATTCTTGTATTATTAGTTTTATTGTATTATTTTACACATGGACAACTATAAACCTAGTTTTTCCCCACCCTGTATATGTAAGAATTCAAAAGGCATTTTGACAATATGCCCAGAAAAAAAAAGTTCTAATATCTACATGATGGAAGAGAAAATGGAATATTATCAGTAGATAGTGATGCATCTTACAACAGGTAGCTAAATATAAATTGATTATATGTATGACTGAAAAAAAATTAAATAGTGTTTCTGAAAGTGAAGTGAAACTTGTGCCCAGTTTAATTGTGTTAAAATGCAAATGACAGATACTCTAAATGACAAACTCAACATAGGCATTTTTTTCCTCTGCAGGAACTTCAGTAGGTAGGGCCCCCTTGCTGTTATCATCTCTGTTGCTGTTCTCTGTTGGTGCTGGTCCCTCCTGTCCTACCACTTCATCATTTTTAGCCTATTGTCATCTCATTGGCCAAAGATGGCCTCTGTAGAGCCAGATGTCATATTCTCAAGCAAAGAGGAAGTTTAAAAAAGAGGGAAAGTGGTTATTTTCCTAGTGCATCTTTCATTTTTTCAGGGAAAATATATTTTTCATAACTATCAAAACAGACTTGCCTTAATTTTTCAATGGTCAGAACCAGGCGATATGACCACAAGACAAATCATGGCAAAAGAGACTATGATTGTGATTGTCTTATGCTGGCAAAGATTCATTCACTAAAGCTGGGTGTTTCACTTCTCAAAAAATAATGGAATTCTAGGATTAAGCATGTAGTACCAAATAGCTGTTAAATAAACAACCAGAGGTGTTTTTGACATACATTATTATGTGTAATATAGAATCGAAATTTAAAAAATACCACCAAAAAGCCAAATATTGTAAATGATGTGAGGAGTAAAGAAGTGGCAGTATTGTAAAACTCCCAAGTATGTCTTTTTTTGTGTGGGAGAGAAAAATAATAGTTATAAAGATTGTTACTTGTTAGTGTGAGGGAAAAGAGACAGCAAATATACAAAGTGTACTGAGGTTCAGAATGATTTTTTTTTTCCTAAGGCTGCAGTCCATATAACATGGTGCAAACTGGAAAAGCAGTAATGAAATGTTTTAAATTTGATCATTGGAATCTAATTAATTGTATTGTTCCTGTCAAGAGAAGTAGCCTGAAAGAGAAATGAAACTTTTACTTCATAACATTGATAGAATTTTCTGGGTGGCTTTTTACAACACTGATGCTCTGCCACCACCCCAAGACCAGTGATTTTAATGATCCTCTGGTGATTTTAATGAGCACCTAGACTTGAGAACTACTCTTTTAGAAGATACAAGTCTAGTACAAGACCTACTACAAACTCTGTAAAATTTACAAATTATTTCAATAGTCATAGTTTGAGCACCCACATTCTGTACACTGTTCTATGCACTGGTGATACAGCAACAAATGATACAATGTGCTTGTTCTCAAGACTTTGACTTACCAATGGGCCAGGCAGGCAATATTCCTATCACATCTCATTATGGTAAATGATAATACATCATATGATAAAGTGAGGGAACGTGAAGGTGAATGAGCCCAGACACATGCTCTTTGGGGAGGAGAAACTTGTGCCCAAGACAGAAATAAATTGAGTGAACGAACCCAGAGCGCCCATGAGGAAGGAGGGACGAGAGCAGAGAGAGGGAGGATGTGCAATGGATGCCTTGTACCAAGAGCACGTTTGACCTGAAAGAAAACAATGGTAAGTAGAAAACTATACTTATTCACACTAAATTCAAGAGTAATGGCAAAACAAATTTGCTTTCACACAAATGTTTAGATATTTTATCATTTCTGGATCATCATTCTGAACTTCTACGGTATATTTCAAGAGGAAGGAAATGCAGCCCAGAAAGGAAAAAAAATGTTTGGTAAACTTGAAAAACACATGGATAACCTCTCATTGAGCGCTTTAGCTGAAAACAATGTTTATAATAGATTAATTTAGGGTACAGAATTACTACAGTAAAATCCCACAAAAGATAGCAGAGTAAGATCAGAGTTGAAATATTCTAATATCCTTAATTGTTCAGGAGGAGATGGTCATTTTGATGATCTTCAGATTTCAAGTCAAGCATATAAATGAAATTGTATATATTATCTTTAAAATAATATAAATAGAATTAATAACTTATAAATGAGTTGAAAATGCAATAGAGAAAATACAGTTAATCAACTAGGGAGTAGGATGAAAGAAAAACCTTTAAGAATAGGCAAGGAAACAATAAAACAAAGATGGTAGAGTATATCTGGTTTAGATATTCATAGATTTTGTTTTACTATTCTCTCTCTTTTTGTGTCTATCAGAGATATTTTGTAGTATGTATAAAGAACATAAAAAGGATGCTAGGGATTGTCATAGTGTCACCAGTGTTAAAAACCACACTATTACATCTAAATTAAAAAGTCAAACAAGTAAGTAAAACAAAATTGAAAGCCCTTAAATAAATCTAGGTATACATGAAAATTTAATATACAACAAAGTGGTACTTTAAAGCAATGGAAACAGATGGCTTACTTAAACTTAATCAATGATATAGAAATCTGTATATCTATAATGTGAGGTAGTAGCTGGCTGGAGGAAAATAACTTGGTAAAGTGTAAAACCCTATCCATAATACTATTACATTTATGTGGAAATGAGCACATCCATAATCATCAAAAGCAGAATGTATTATGTAGAATTATGATAGCAATATAGTAATATTTGCCATGAATAACTTTAATTCCTTTAATACAATTCTTTGCAGTAAAATTATATTATGAAGTAACATCCCCCGAAAAAAACCTTAAATGCAAGTGCTTCTAAAGGAGTAAGCATTAAATTAGAAGCAAAATAAAGTATAAACAAAACTGATATCCAGGAACAGAAGCACAGTGATATTAATTTATTGTGGACAACATTTAAATTATAATCCATCCGTGAGAAATGGGAAGATTATTTTTTAGAATATAGTGGAGTTTCTTGCACTTGGAAAACATTTTTCAAGAATGTAACAAAATTGCCTGTCATTCTTACAACTGGCCTGTTGGCCAAATACTGCAGCATGTTGCCTTGTCCACTTTGCTGAGGAGAGACTGGGCACCTAATGATAAAAAGCAGTAGAATGAAAAACCTTCTGGAAGTATACTTCAAAGCAAATAAAAGTGATTTTGTGGGCTACACATATGCAATTGCTTCTTTTTTTTTACAGCCGCTTGAGAGCTCTTTAGCATCACTTGAATTAGGACTTTGAGCAAAGAGCCTGCTCGAAGTGAAACTGCTATGATAGTTACTCTTGACCATGGTACATTGCTTTTCTGTCCCCGCTGCCAGGCACTCCAGTGGTGTGAGCAGTTAGGGAGCACCGCCAGAAGTATAGACAATAAAAGCTATGAGAGTTCCCTGAAGCAGATAAAAAAATGTGTTTGCCTTATATATTTTTTTCTTATTTTAAAATGCAATACTGAAAAGAAGAGAAGCTTATCCGAACTCAGGCTATGTTTTGCATTTCAGAGATTATCCATAAACATCACATAGTTTCTAAACAAGGAGATCTCTCTTGCTATTTTGTTGCTACATTTACTATTTATGATAATTTAGGGACATATTTCAGACATGACTGTTTACTTCAATCAATTGCATAAATGTATCTTGATTACACTGGTGGAGAGCTGTGAAAAATGGCATTAATTTAAGGATGGGTTTGCATATTGCAAGTTAGTACAGTTAGTATCGCTCCATTATGTCTGTATGGTTATACCACTAAGGACATAAGTTACGGGTTGAGGTTAAAAGAAGAGAAAGTTTTCCTTCAATTTACATATTAATTTTATGGGTTTGTTTCCAAAGGGAAATCTTTTCAAATTTATGCCAGAATCCTGGGGCTTTTACAGATTAACAGCATTTTTTTCTTCTTATCCTAGTTCCCCATTTTAATTAAGGCTATTTCTGATGGCCTTCATAAGACAAGGTAAGTCTCCTTTAGTCACTTCCAAGCTATTATTAGTTCACTTTCCTAGAATAAGCCCTCTGTTTGGGGCCATACCCTACAGTTTGCCCTGTCTTACCCGCTTCCTTTTTAACCACATTCATATGCAGTATTTGTTTCAGGGTAACTTTAAAACTCTTGTGAGAAGTTCATCAGTCTCAGAAGTGAATGCCCAGCATCTCTTCTCTTAACTAACTCTGTCCCTAGGCATACACTTGACCTTGCCACAATCTGGAGCTCCCAGGCTTGAAAACTGTCAACTCTACTGGCCATTGTTTAGCCATAACTTTCCAAGCTCCTTTTTTCCTCCCTAAAACCATGATCTTTAACCATATAAAGAACTTTACTTGTCTTTCTGCATGTAAGTTTCCTGTTGGCTTCATGTCCCCCCCCAGAATTCTCAAGTACTTAACCCTTACAGTGAAGTGGTTAATTGGGTAGACTCTGGAAAGAGACTACCTGGGTTTGAAATCTGAATCCAACATTTATTACCTGTGTGACCCTGGGAAGATATAAATCTCTCTGGCCCTCGACTTCCTCATCTGTAAAATGAGGTGAGTACACAAGTACACCTTTTTTAAAAGAAAGTAAATGTTCTGGATTTGTTGGATCTTTTATAAAAGGAAAGGTGGCAGATCATTTACGTGTTAAAGTGGAGCAAGAAAATAAATGACTATGAAAAACCTGTTTTTTTTAAATAAAAAATCAGGTTATAAATGCAGAGCTTATCCTTCTTAATCCTTTTTTTCATGCATAAAGAATCCATCTCAAGGGCTTCAAAATGATTATATTTAAGAGTTTGCCCAGACATTTTTGTTTTTAAAGGAACTAAACCAGTCACAACATTTAAAAAAAATCTAGGCATTTGCATGTAAAAGTTTATCCCCACCCTCGCCTTTTATATCGTTTTTCAGTTACCCTAACCCACACCAAAGGAAGAGGAATGCGGCCAGACTGAGATCAGGACACTGAACTTGGCCTTTTCCGACAGCAGTGCGGCCATCTTTCTGTGTCTCTCCTGCATGCACAGGCAGACTGACTGGCAAAAGTTCAAGACTTTCTGAGACAGACGCTGATTATTTTTTCTACTTTCTCTCACTCCAGTTTAGACCTTGGCAAAAAAGAAAAAAAAGAAAGAAAGAAAAACTCTGGTATTACTTCAGGATAGGAGGGTAGTGGGAGAACAAAGGTGTTTTGAAAAACGTGTATCTGAAAAATGGCAGTTTTGTCAGTATATCTGCTTTTCTCCTGAACAGTATATTTTTCCTAAGTTCTAGCCTTACCTGAAATATTGCACGGCTACATGAAGCATTATTTTTCCACTCTACCCACTCAGCCTGTCAAGACAGCCTCATTGTAAGGAAGAGTAGGAGTGAGAGTTATTGGTTTAAAAACAGCATAGTCGTGAAGAAAGTTCCTCCATAATTTTTGCACAGCAAAGTGATAATGAAGTGAATTCAGATGTCCATTTTTTTAATATAAAAAGTTAAACTCATCTTAAATTCTAAAATTAAACTACATTAAAGAATGTGAGGATTTAATTATGCTTTACTCTAAGGCATTTTATATCCCAAATCACAAATTTTAGACTGGGGAATCTGTTGCTCCTGATTTTACCCACATTGAGTTTGCCTGTCGAGGAAGTATTAGTTTATGTTTAAAGAAGCAGATAATCTGACTTCTTAACCCTACTAATGCCTAGTTATGAACTACGGGCAAATTACATAACCTTTTTATTCCTTGTTCAATCACTTTGTGAAATAAAAAGGTTTTTTTTATCTTCCCTTTTCACAAAAGAATTATGTTGTTTGAAATGTTTATGTACAAAGGACTGCATATTGCCCTGTGTTTCTGGGGGGAAAAAGACAGCAGTTCAAATATTGCCCTTTGGTTTGTGAAAAAAATAATGACAGCAGGTGAAATTATAAATTGTTTGGCTAAGAGGCTATCTTCATTATACAAAAACTTTACCAGCAATCAATTTGATTTAACAAAAACTGTTGCATTTGTAAAGTACATCAGTTTTTTTTATACTCTGACATGTAGAAAATAGTGGTTATGTTTTAATACAAGCATACATCAAACATTAATATCAAATGTTTTATAGCTGTGAGAAAAAAATCAGTACATTCATGGGTTCATATCAAACATTGCCTTGTACATGAAAAGCAATTAGGCAGTGACTCCGCATCTAACCTAAACATGTGTAAGAAAATTAACAAACCAATATTTAAAAAATGAAACGAGTATTTTTACTATAATCATTAGTCATGTTCAATAGACTTGTATCAGCATGTGGCTGTTAGAATTAGTGATTGAGAAACAAGGAATTCCACTAATATTCATAAAGAAATATATTCAAAAAATTTTAATTATGGAAGAATTTACAATATCTGTAGCTTTTCCTCATATCTTTATTCTACAGACTAAGTCATATACTTAAGACCATTTTAAAAAGACATTTGCGGATGTCTCACCCAATGTGCAGATTTATTTATAATAAATTCTTCTTAAACTTTAGAATGAATTCCTCCATGTCACATTGAGTCACGTGGCAGTGAGCTCGGTCTCTGGCATGCCAGTCCAGAAATATTTCCTTCCTGACGTCTGAGGTGCAAGGTGATCTCGTAGCTCAGATTTAAGAACTACTCTCATTTATTAATATATGTGTTTTATTTCTGAAATTTCTAGCAATCGACCCCATCCCCCTTTATTTACAGAGTCTTTCAAAATTACTTTTTAAAAATATGTAAAATTTCACCAGGGAGGAATAAATTCCCTACATTGCTATGTTAATTGCTAATGAGAACAATACATGACTGGCACTATATCTGCGTTTTAGTTGCTAAGACTCTATTCTGTCACACCTGATCACACAGGTGCTTCTCCACTTTGCTCCTCACACTGCTCCCACATGGATGCTGCATGTCAGGTTGTCGGGCGTCTCCTCCCAGACCCACACATGGGAGGGGAGTCCTCAAAATACCCACCACCTTCAGTCTTTGCCGTGTTAGCTGTATGTTTGTCAAAAGAGCCCCATCGTTTTCTCAAAACTAGTGTCCATATGAGGGGGGTGAAAAGAACAAGAACCCTACAGTCTGGCCTTATTTATTTGGAGCTTCCTTCACCATGCGTGGGGACAAAAGCAGAGGCTGCTCCTCTAGCCTTTCATGTCTTTCTTCTTCAAGTGCAGCCTCAGATTCAGCTTATGTGATAGAAAAGTATACATCCTCCTATTCAAAGACACTGTATGTTCTTCCAGATTTGGCACATGATGTGGTATCCGGGAGACAGAGGAGTTTAGCAAACCCCATCTCCAGACAGTGCCTGGGTTTCAAGCTGATGCCCTGCCCTGAGCTCAAGCTGTCTGCCTTCTCCAGCTCTGGAACGCTGAGGGGCCTTCCTAAATACGGAAAGGGGAGGTATCAGTGAAATATTTAACAGGGAAACAATCAAGGGAGAATGATACGATGTTTGCAAAAATCATCAGTATTTTAATACAATCTGTATGCAAATGTATTAATTTAAATTGCTGATCAGATTCATCCTGTTCAAAAAACTTCTGCTTACAGTCCTGAAGTAATTTGGATAGACCACAAAATCTTTCACTTAAATGAGCAGAACTTATGATATGAAATGAATAATATGTTGTGAGGTAAACCTCTAATTTAAGTACACACACAGAAACAGCTACAAATACACACAAAGCAATGAGAAAGCTTAACCACGAGAAAGAAAATATGGGAATAACTACAAGTGCATTCTATTATTTACTTCAAACCCATTTTATTACTGAATAAGTAGGTCAGAGATGCCTTACTTGCCTTAACTAAGAGGCCAATGCTGATTTCCTAGTCATGTCTGTGAGGAGTTCTATATAGAGGAAAGTTACAGGTAAAGAGTATACTTCCAGCCACTGGCCCCGAGTGGAGCACAGTGTAATTGTCGTATATCATAGCTCTGGGCATAAGCAAGCCATGTGTGAGTGACCGAGATACTATTTCTCCCATGCAGTCAGTATGTTCTTTCTTCTTCTTCTTTTTTTAAGTCCTCACTCTGGATCAGATTCATACTGTTCAAAAAGCTTCTGCTTACAATCCTGAACTAATATGTTTATTGATTTGAGAGACAGAGGAAGGGAGAGAAAGAGATAGAAAGAGAAATATCAATAGGCTGCCTCTTGCATGCCCATTGGCCAGACCAAACCTGCACCCTAGCTATGTGCCCTGACTGAGGACTGAACCCACAACCCTTGGTATGTGGGATGATACTTAACCAACTGAGAACACGGCCAGAGCTTCTTCTTTCTTCTAACTCTCCAAATTCTGTCCCCATTCTGCACTTAAATTGGCTACATCACACTAAGCTTTTTCTTGCTGCAGACTGAATCTGTTTGAACTCATTTCTCTAAATGAGTTCTGTATTTACAGGAATTTTCTGCTTCAAATATAGTATCCCTGATTCTATTACCACCGATGTAGTTAGTTCTCTACTCATTGCTATTGCACAAATCTGTGTGAATGCTGAAAATTCAGAAACCTGCTTATCTTCTAATGCAAATAAGTTCTCCTGAGGCCTTCTTCAAAATAGCTTTTACAAGAAGCTTTTGGACTAGATATGCTTTGTTCTATGTGATAGAAAGGTTTTATAGCCTTCCCCATTCATTAAATATTTATTGAGTGATTACAATATGACATGTACTGTTTCCACTTTAGTCTGAGTGGTGCCTGAAAGTCTTTTCCCAAACATATACAGCCATACTTTCCTTCATTATTATTTTTCTTTGTTTCCTCCTATCAAAGGTTCTCCCTAGGCCCAAAGATTTAAAGTATCTCCTTTGAAGAGAAGTTTGTAGTTCCAGCATTTCCTGATCAGTACAACAGGAAATGTGTAGCATTTCAACCTTGAAGAATGATTTGTAATCCTTTAAATGCTCAGCACGTTAAAAAAAAAAGCTTTTTCTAGCTCCTTTACTATAACAATGACCTGTAACTTTAAGAAGTACGTGTCACTCAACAAAAACCACAAGGAGCTGACACGAAAGAACAAGATAAATGAAGGAAGAAGTGAGCCAGACGCAAACATGGCGTTTCATGGTCCAGAAAGGAAGACCCATAACCTATGACAGCGAACAAACAGAAAAACAAACAAAAAATTGCAAATCGATTGATGTGTTTCTTAAAAATTATTTCATTCTTAAGTAGAGTCAATCAAGACACATCAGGAAAAGCAGCACACTACAATTAGATATGTCATTTCAATCAAAACTTTAAAAGTATACCAGGGGGAAAGTGAGATAAGTGCCCACATGTGAAAAAGACAATTGCTGATTCAAAGCAAGTACTTGACTCCCAGCCACCACAGGAAGCAGAATGTAGTGGCTCCATCGCTAAAGCGTTTTCCTTTTGATCATCTGCAAAACCTTGTGTCCAGGTTGAACAGAAAACGGTGTTTGAAGCACGCCCAGCTTGCACACTCACAGATTATTTAGGGAGGCTAAGCAGATCAGCTACCTGTGACGATGGTTGAACTCAATGCTACAATTACTTCACAGTGTAACTTACATGTGTAGTAAATACCATAAATGCAATAAGTTCTTAACTTTTTTTCTCAAAGGAATAATCTCCCTCTAACAAGGTTCTTGATTTCACAAATGTCACTCTGTTCCCATGATGGACATGCTAACACGCCTGTGAAATTGCCAGTTCATGTTATAATGAATTCCAACACTTACCCAATTAGAAGAAGCTGGTAAAAAAAAAATTAGACACTCATGTTAAAAACGTGAATAGCCTTGATCACTTTGACTAATTTGAAAATGTTTGTGATATAAATACATTTAGTGGTAAATGTGGTATACAAAGTGTAACTAACACAAGCATTAAAATAAGCTTGAAAATTATGACACGGTAACCCAGTAGAAGGTACAAGAAAAGAAAGTCAAAAGTGACAGAGGGTCTCCTGGTTACTCACGAGGAGAAAATAATTTTGGAACTCATATAACTACTATAGATACTTTCCCCTAGTATTTCAGCACTGTTCCTTATAAAATCTCTAATATCTGCAACATTGGTTCAGGAAATAAGACATAATTAAATAAAAGTACTGTGAGATAATGCATGTCAGTATTAGTACAACATATGAATACATATTTAAAATTATAACCATGAAGAAACCAATCTTACACACTCACAAGTACTTTTATTATAAATAATGTTCCATTTTTAATTGATATATTTAATAACATTAGAGATATCTTAGAAGAGGCTCTTAAAGTTTCAACAAAAGCTCCCAAAGTGCCTGTGCTTTTTGTTCTGTCTCTCAAAGGATGGTCCCAGTGAGACCCTGTAAACCAGAATTGCCCTATTCTTTCCAAGGCATCTTTGTGTGTAGCCTTCATTTTTTCCCTTTCAGACCCTCTGAATATACATATATTTTGTTTGTTTCCAGATTTGAAAAAAAAATAAAAAGAATAGGTGTCAGCCACAAGGTTGCTTTACAAGGCTAGTGTCCCTGTCTGAATTCAAAGTTGAAGAAACATGATTAGCAAATATCCCTTTTACTACCCTCATCATACTATACAGAGCATAAGGTTTCCAAAGCATTAGTGACGACAGCATGTTATCTGTTAGCTAAAGGATTCTATGAAATCATTAAAGCAAGTATTGAGATAGATAATAGAACTGAAGCCCCTATTGATTAAATAAATAAGATCCCAAGTCTTCAACCAGCTACTGGTAGAGGCAGGACCAAACACAATATTTTGTTTTGTTTTTTTAATGCCAAATGAAAATGTATCATAAATGAATAGAAGCCTACATGCATGACAGGAAATGTCACACACATTCACACATCAGCAGTAAGAGCCTAGGCCACATGGGATCTTTGTCTGGAATTTGGAACACACAAGTACTCCTCTGTCCATCAGTGACTTCACCGTACCACATTTCTTCTGTTGCCTGGGACCTATATGGTCCCTCACATCACCATACCTATATTCTCTCTAGCACATGCCCCTAGAAAGAATGCTTTCTGTAAGTTGTAAAAATTATTTGCTTAATTATTAGCAAATGTATTCATACCATTATCACTATTCAGCAAAATAATTACAATGGCTTATCACAGTTCTCCTATTTCATTTATTATGAAAATTTAGGAATTTGGTCATCATGCACAGTGTTCTCAGAAAGGACAAATTTTATTTTATCATATGTGTAATATTTGAAATCATGTCCTATAGCATTTTGATTAAAAACTCAAGTTCTGAAATCAGTTCTACCATTAGTATAAACTTGAGCAGGTTACATGGCCTCTCTGTGAACCAGGTTCCACAACTATAGAAATTCATTAATCAGAATAGTCAAATTAGAGAATTAATGTAAGAAATTTAGAACATGATCTAGTCCATAACTATTATCCAATAATTTTTTCTGCTCTTATTACCAGTAGCATCTTTGTTATTAAATTTTATCTTTATACCTCAAAAAACTCTTCAGCTCTCCGAAATTACCTCTGTGTCCACGCTACAAATCTTTGCTCTGAGTAATGCACCATCACTGACTTAAAGAAAGTCAAAAGCTATTTTTGTCAATTTTTGAAACATTAAATTTCTTGCCCCCAAATATTTTCATTTTACGTAATAGCTCACTGAAATTCATACACACTCTAGCTTATTTTTGAGAGTTCAATTATTTTACGCCAATTTATATATTTCCTGTTTTTTTATAGAAGCACTCACAAAGCAAATTATTTATGTCAAGCTATGTTTAGAAATCTTGTCATTTTGAGTTTTATAGATACTGAATTTTGGGCAAGTACAATCCAGAGAGACTTTCTAGCTCTATTTTTCCTAAAGCGATAACTGAAGTCTTCATATAATATTCCCATTCCAATAAATGTATTCCTTCATGCCACAGGCTACACCTATCGGTGCATGTGAATAAAGCAAATAATGTTACATAAAACATAGTCTCCTCAAAATTCTCCCCAGACACTTGGCATTATACCTACAACTTCTCATTCAAAGGGTAGTAAGTGGTAGTTTTGCCTCACTCTTCAGACACTAGCTTATGTTTTATATTACCTTTATGTAAGTCCTCAGTACCAAATTAGATGCTATTTTCTTGACATATGATTAATGTCAATGTTGCAGATATACCTTGGAATGAATTATTCTTTGGTCTTAGGCAAATTATTTAGTATACTTGAGATTCAGGTTTTTTTATCTGTAAAATATTTATGGCACATGAATATTTGTGGTAGATGTGTATATTGTGCATATATATACACACATATATTTGATGAATACTTATAAAATTTGATTACATATATAGACATTTGAGATATAAAATAAGTTTATGCAATGTATGTACAAGTATGTATAGTAAATATATGTGTATATGTAAAATGAATGTAAATATATACATGTTTAAATATAAATGCATATGATGCACTGAAACAAAATATATGCACATATGTATGTGTGTATGTGTATATACTTATATATGTACACATTTATGTGTGTGCATATACACACATAAAAAAGCTCATTATAAGTAAAGTGCTTCGTATAGAGAATGGCAAGTATTAGATACTTAATGTTTTAATTTAATTAAGAAGCCACTAGGGGTAACAATGCTGTGTCATTATTTGAAGTACAAGATAGACAAGGTTGGTAGGCTGTCACACAGAACAGAGAGGGAAAAAACATCACACATTTTCTGTGAAGACATTTTTCTAAAAGCCAAAAAATGCAGGGCACCTAATATCTCTGCTAGAATGCTCCAATTCTCATTGATAGGACATTTGATCTGATCCAAATGTAATAAATGAAAAATAAATGAGATCATCAAAGTCAGGCACCATGTGAATCAGAAGACATTGATGTTAGTATTGATGCACTTTCACACTTTAAGATCTTTATATTGAAATGAACTAAAATAATTTCAATATCATTAAGTGATTCTGAAAGCTGCTAGGAGTATTTTGTGTTTTAACACATTTGTGACATCATACATTCCAAAAGTCTTGGGAGTGTGAAGACTTTTGCACAACCCTTCCCTTTGCCAGGGATACTCTTGCCCTGTATATTTACTACCCTACTTAGTGTCTCAGCCAATGTCGCTTTGTCAGAAAGAGATTTCCCAATTACACTGTATAAAATTGCATACCTGTTACATTATCCCTTTAAATTAACTTTTTGCTCATAACTCATCATCATGACATTTATCATGTTTTTTATTTTGTTTATAAAGAGATAACTGGTAAAACACAGGAAACAGAACCGTGCTTGAACTACTGCTGAGACAGGACAGTAGTTCTTGCACAGCTTTCTAAAATGAGAATAAAATTGTAAAATTAAAATATGTAATTGTTAGAAGCAACACCAAATGTGTATAGGGGGATGTGAATTTTTGTCACATAAATCAAACATATGTGTGTTCTTGGTTTACAAACAAGCTTTATTTACTTACAGGAAAATGTATGTATGTTATGGTAAAATTTATGAGTTTTTGACAGTCTTATACAACCATAAAATTACCACCCCATCCAAGACACAAGACTTCTATTAGCCTCAAAAGTTTCAATATGTATCTTTTGTAGTTAACACCCCACTCCCTGAGTTAGTAAACACTGATCTGTGCCTATTATTTTAGATTACTTTAACTATTCTAGAATTTCACATAAATATAATTATAGCATATGTACACTCTGGCTTATTACGTACACTCTCTGCAAGCTGAAATTTTTCACTCAGAAAAATGTTGTTTTTAGTGTATAATTAATAATCAGTGTCACCTGTAATATTTTTTATTTCCTTTTATTGATGAGTAATATTCCATTCTATGGAATGTACCACAATATATATTATCTTTCAATGATGAACATTTGGATGTTTTTACTTTGGATTATTATGAGTAAAGCTGCTAGGAACACAGGTATTTCTGTAGACACATTTTTTATGCCCCATATGTGGAATTGTTGAATCAATACAAGCAAGTGCTAAATTTTAGAAGAAACTGCCGAACTGTTTCCCAAAGTAGTTTTAGTATCTCGCACCTTCATGAGCCGTATGTATCAGAATTCCAGTTTCTCCAGATCTTCAGAGCACTTTGTGTTGTCAGTCTTTGTAAGTGTCCATTCCAACGTGTGTATGGAATGCTGTTTTCTGTCACATAGTGATTTAAATTTGCATATCCCCAATGGCTAATCCTATTTAAAAATTAAAGATTGTATTTATTTACTTTTAGAGAGGGGGGAGTGAGGGAGAGAGAAAGGGAGAGAAACATCAATGTGCAAGAGACACATCGAAGTTGCTTCTCGCATGTCCCCAACTGGGAACCTGACCCATAACCCACGCTGTGCCCTGACTGGGAATCAAACTGGTGACCTTTCAGTTCACAGGCTGGTGCTCAATCCACTGAACCACATTAGCTAGGGCACTAATGGCCACCAAATAATCACATAAAGAAGTTATTATGCATGTATTTTATATTTTTGTTGTTGTTGTTACAGTGGCTTTTTTCCTAATTATGGGAATGTAAGATTTCTTTGAATATTTTAAACAAAAAATCCTTCTCAGATGAATCTATTGGTAATATTTTTCCCTGCCTGTTGCTTTAGCTTTCAATTTTAAGGGCCATTTATTAAAGAATAAAATATTTATATATATGATTATTTATTTTTTATAGTCCTCGTGCTTTGAGTATTACCTAAAATTCCGGGCCTATCTTAATGTTGTAAAGTTTTGTTTACTCCCTTATCTTTTAGATTGAACATTAAGATATGCTATCCATTTTGAATTAAATTTTGCGTAAGGCGTGAGATCAGAAATTATCGTGCATTTTTCATAGCAATATCCAGTTGATCCTGCACCCATTTGTGAAAAGACTGCAATTTCCTCATCAAATACCTGTAGAAAATGAATGGACCACATATGTTGGGATATTCCTTATCTCTTTCCTTTCTGTGGATGTACAAGCTATCCTTATGACAATCACCTGTTCATTACTGAAGCTTTACAATAAAATTGAATATCCTGTTTTGCAAGCCTCAACTCAGTTTTTCTTTTACAGAATTTAAAAAAAAATTATGATCTTTGCATTTGCATATAACCTTTCTTTAATATTATCAAATTCTAGATAATAGCCTTCTAGGATTTTTTGGCAAACGTGCTGAATCTATATATGAATTTGGGGATAATTTCATCTTAACAATATTGCATTTCCAACCCCTATACATGGAACATTTATTTTGATATTAATTTTTTCAGCAATATGTGTATTTTTAGTGTAGAGTTTCTTACATATCTTTAATCAAATTTAGTTCTAAGTATTTAATATATTTAATGGCATTTTAAAACAATTTCCAGTGATTTTTATGAATACATAAAAATACACAATCTACTTTTGGTATATCAACATTGTTTCTTGTCTCTGCTAATTTATGTTAGTTCTAACAACTCTTTTTGTTTTTTCTATATAGGCTATCATCTTTTACTGGCAATAGAGAGAACATTACTTCTCTCTTTTTAGTATTTACGACTTTTACTTCTTTTCTTGCCTATGGCCTTGGCTAGAGACTTCAATACAATATGTATTTAAATGGTAAATTGCAGACATCTTTGTCTTGTTCCTGATTTTGAGAAGAAAAACTTTAGATAGTTTGCAACAAAGTAAGATGATAACTAAAATATTTTATTTGTGTTTTTTATAAAATAAGAATAGTCCTTTGTACTTCTAAATTCCTAAAATAAATTTTGGCATGCTTTTGTGTTTATTTTGGTTAAATAAGTGTTCTGCAGTTATTAAAACTATCTTTTGATTTTTCTTCTTTATTCTGTATTATGCTGATTTTTTAAAAATTTAACAATGATGAATTACACATGCTAGACTAATTTTCTAGTCACTTGGTCATTATCATCTTTTTGATTTATTGCTAGATATGATTTGCAATGAGTTATTAAAGATTTTACATACATGTTTATGACAGATAGTAGGCTCTAGGTTGTTATAAATAGACATACATATAAATATATAGAGAAATATTTTATTAGATTTAATATCATGGTTATTAAATCTAATAACCATGGTAGCTTCATAAAATAAGTCAGGTTGCATTCCCTCCTCATCTGTTTTTTTAAGAGTTTGCATAAACTTGGTTAGTTCTCCCTTAACTTATTGATAAAATTCATCAAATTACTTGGACCTAACATGTTATTTGTGACAATATTTTAATTATGAACAAAACTACTTTGATACCAGGCCATTGGGAGTTTTTATTTCAGATTGAGTAAGTCTTGGTAAAATGTATATTCAATAGTTTAATATAATTCATAGCAATGATCAAATTTATCAACATCAGTTATTTATAATATTATTTCCTTATTCTTTAAATGTATGTAGTGCCTATAGTGATACCCCCTTTAATTAATAATACATATTTCATATATAATACATACTATATTATTGTAATATATAATAACATAATGATTAATTATACATCTAATGGCTACAGTGGATATATATAATACATATAATAAAGTATATTTTATATATGTGTGTATATATGTATATCCATGTGTGTATATATGTGTATGCACACACACATATATATAAAATATAGTTTATTGCTACAGTTTCCAACTATTTTCTTTAAACAGCTAGTTTTATTTAAGGTCCTAGGAGAATAAAAATTCCATAGACTTATATATTTTTACAAACCTATTTGTCATTTTAAGTTCTATAGATCTGAATTTTTATCCGATATAATTTTCTTTCAGTCTGAAGAAAACACTTTGCCACTTGAAGTAGTGAAGGTCTAATGGAAGTGAACCATCTCAACACTCATGTACCTGACAAAGTCCTTATTTCACCTTTACCTTACTGTACATAGAATTCTGCATGGACGAGTTTATTACTTGTAAGATATTCTCCCATATTCATTTATCTTTTCTTGAATCTTATGTATGTTGAAGCATCATTTAAATACTTTTATCTGATATAATACTATTTTTTTCTTCCTAGCTGCTTTAAAAATTCTAATTTTCCTTCTTATTTTCACAGTTGTATATGTGTCTTGATGTAAGTTTCTTTGCATTTACCCTGCTTAGGGGGAAGGGTTTACAGGAATAACTATAAAGGACACATGGACAAAAACTAAGGAGGGTGGAAATGGGAGGGAGGTGGGGAGGGCTGCGGGGGTGGACTGGGATGGGAGTAAACGACAGAAAACTGTACGTGAACAACAATTAAAACAAAAAAAATTATAAAAAGAAAATGTGCATTAAGCTTTTGGAATCTATAATTGATGTTCTTCATGAAATTTGCAAAATTTTGGATATTTTTCTTCAAATATATTTCTGTCTGACCTGTTTTTACTCTTTTCTTCTTAGACAATTTTACATATGTCCACACTTGTAATATTTTTCTATTGGTCCTTCAGACTCTTTCACTTTTTATTTAATCTTTATTTCTCTATTTTTCAAGTTGTATTAACTCTAAATTTATTGACCTTTCCTTATTTCATTGCTGTACTATTGTTAAGCTTATCCAGTAAATTTTTCATTTCAGTTGTTATACTTTTTAGTTCTATTTCTTATTGGCTCTTTGCTGAATTACTCTGCTTAACAATTAAGTCCATATTCCTTTTTGAGTTTTTAAACATATTTTCAACACATTTTAAAGCCTTTGTTTGCTAAACCCAATACTGAGATCTCATCAAAGTCAATTTTGGCTTTTTTGTTGCTCATGGATCACATGGTCATATGAGTTTTCTGGGTTCAGAAGGATCATGGTGCTTTTCTTTCTCTGCAAAAATCAAAAAATTGGAAAATTGTCCTTAGGTTTAAAGAAGCATATCTTTTTTACAGTTGCTTAAAAATTCACTTTAAAATAAAATAGTTGACTTCAGTTTGATTTAAATACTGTATTAGGTAAAGTAATAACTTCTACCAATATCATTTAATTAAAATATAGACATCACCCATCATTATTATTGAAATTATAATAGTGATAAAGAATATACATGCAAGTGCTGACATAAATTAATAATTAAAATAGTTTTGCTGTATATTGTTTATAGATGTCAATACTAATTTTTCACTATGTCTATAGTGTCCAGTAGTATATGCAAAACACTAGATTATAAACAAATTTGTAACTTCCTTTTTATATACTATAATAGAAATGTGTTAATTTTATATTATTTTATGTAAAGAGAAAAATTTAATTTGCTAATAAATAACAATCTCTTATAAATAATTATTTTTGCATGATTTTAATATTTTGTCATAAAATTTGATATAAAAATTATTTAAGTTCTCAACATACTTTTAATATATAAGAAGTTGAACAGTTGGCATCGTCTTTTCTCCATTTATAAGCTTAATACAGTAGCTAAATAGAATAAAACATTTGGAAAACTCAGTCACATAATTCTAGACCTGACTTAATGTTAATATTGATTCATGTAATGAATAGTTAATCAGCATCACTATATGTTTAGTATTGTTGGCACTTGGAATAAAGTCATTAGCAGCATGGGGAACATCCCTTTCATGGAAACACAGTTTAGCAGGATAATCACGTATTCTGAGTTACTAATATGGGTCAGGCAGGCATTGTTAAAAATTATCAATGTACAAACACACACACGAATACATAATTTTAATTTAAATATAAAGTCTGTATCATCACTATTGTATACGTGATCGAGTAGAGGTGTATTCTCCTAGTGTCATGTCATAACACTGCTTGTTATTTTAGTCACAAACGCCTATCATTTACAATTATATTTAATCCACGTTACCCAATGATGCTGCCATCTTCAGAACATGTCACCTTTCTAATTTGTAATAGTTATTTCTAATTTTATCTTTTCTCTTCATTTAGTGTTGAGCTATAATTTAAAATTTAGCTGAAAGTCAAGCTGATGTTATTTACTTTTCTTAATATCTACATTAAGCAAAAACATATTTAGACAAAGACAGATAAGAGTTATGCTCCCCATGCCCTTTCCGTCTCCTACCCTTTCCACAGCTGCAGGCACCTCCCTCATCAATTTCTAAAATTGATGTCTATTGGCTTCAGCCTGAGTCGTTCAGTTGGTCGGAATGTCGTCCTGTAACGGAAAGGCTGCAGTTTCAATTCCTGAGCAGAGCACATACCTAGGTTGGGGATTCAGTCCCCATCTGGGCGTGTATAGGAGACAGCCATTTGATGTTTCTCACATCGATGTTTCTCTCTCGCATCAATACTTCTTTCTCTCTTGCTCTCTGCATTCCTCTCTCTGAAAGCAGTGAAAACAAAATGTCCTCAGGTGAGGACAATAAAATAAATAGATAAATAAAGTAAAATAAATAAAATTGACATCCATGCTTTCGGTAACCATCTTTTCTCTGATGTAATCTATGTTTATACAGATGATTTCAGTACAGTGCAGTCTTAAGTTCCTCAGTCATTCCCAGACAACTTAAACTATCTGACCTGTGCTATCCTAGTAAAGATCATGTCATGTCACCTGAAAGCTTACTTTAAGTCTCCACTAAAAAATGTTTTTGTTAGAGTCATTTTCAAACACCTATGTGTGGAAAGCCTACACTTTTTTCCCCTTATTTGTTAGCTTGAAGTGTGACAGGAAAGCAAAGTGAAATGCACCCAAAAGCAGTCTATTTTCCTGCTTATTGTACACGCACACTCTCTCACTTTTACACGGGAACACAAGCCTTGCGGCGTGGAGATCCACTCCCAGAGCCTGTAGCCTCATCAGATTTGTTGTAGCAGCCAACCAAGAATGTTGGTGAGGGGCCCCTCCACAATGGTCCCTGTGCCTGCACTGCCTCCTTCTCCTGTTCGCCAGCTGTCGTGCCCTCTGGCAGCCTCAGGCTTTCGCTCTTCCCTGAAGCACTTCACAGGGCCACTGTGATCCTCTCAGCTCATTCTCCGCTTTTAATCCCTGTTGGTCCAGGGTCTTGTAGCTTTTTGCTTCTTTAGCTATTTCCAGTTTGATAGTCAGATCTATCTCCTCTGCTCCTCCACCCAGAAGTATTGGTTGTAAAGAAAATGATGGAACTGAGTAAAAATCATTTCATTTATTCTACTAAATATTTTCCAAATAGCTTAGTCACATGCACTGAATTTGATACTCACAGGTATAAATCTTTTGAATGGCATGTATCCATTTAGAGCCCATTGAGATTCTATTAATAAAATCAACTTATTCATATTTAAACTCAGGTATAGCATGTTACTTAGGAGAGCAAGATTTCGTGTTTTCTGAGTTGAATCAAGTAATTTCCAGTTATTCCAGAGGTAATATCAGCCCTACCATCGCCTTCAGGCCAGATACTTCCTTCCTGTGGTGTCCCTAGTCACTAACTCAGCAACGTGGCTCTTGGGGATATATTCTCCTTTCTCATAACTTCCGGAGTTGTCTGCCACATGTCACAGGATTGGCTCCTCATCCAATACACTCTAATGCTTTTAGTACAGATAATAACATGATGCCTACAATAATTAAGGAAAACTAGCACTTAAACCCTAGTTGTATCTGATTTCAAAGCCCATGCTACATTCTAGTTAATACTGAAAAAAGGGGCATATATATTTAACACAGTAAATTTGTAGTTTATATAGTGGGGCTAAAAAATAAAAATAAAAAACAAACCTCCCATGTTGTGTGAAGAAGTCAAACAGAATTACTATGTGTCATCCATTGATGTTAATCTTGCTTTCCTCTGACTGGATGCCTAATAATGCTTTAATAACAGTCCGCTCCCAACGGGGTTGCCCCGAGTATCCTGGGAGGACTGCTTCTACTTCTTATTGCTATTGGTCTAATTATTGATTTCAACAGGAAAAGGACACCCTATCATTTTAATTTCTTCTAAGGATCTACTAATTAATTCACAGTTTTCTTTCTCTTTTAAATAAATATATGTACACACACATATATATATAATCTTGAATGTATATATTCAGTATGCACACACATATATTGACTGTCAACATCATACCCAATGACAATAGTTCAAGCCAGCCCTACCTTCTTACAGTTTCATGTGGGTTAAAAGAGGGTCTGGGTAAGAATATGGACAGTTTAATCAGCCCATCTTCACTCCTAGAAAATTCAAATGTTTGGCTTGCTGAGGTCCAGTTCATCATATCACTGTGATATAAAAATAACAGCTCATTTAAACTTATAATAAAGATTGCCATGTGGAATTCTAGATGACTTGATTTATTTTCTTTAACCTTAAAATACATCTTCCCTTTTATAATGTCTTAAGTTCTCTTAGGTTTTGATTTTAGCAGTTTCCCAATAAACTCATCTCACTACCAAAAACAAAACCCAAAACCTCTCAACGTTCAGTTAATTTTCCCCAAGGCTCTTGAGTTGGGAACATGATTGTGAAGTGTAGCCACTGCATCCTCTCCTAATGTCAATAGGTAGAAGAATTTACTCTTAGACAAATGGTAAATATGATCCTTTGTTCACAATACCCACTACAAACCAGCAACCAGAAATTGAGAACACTGGAGCATGTTTGTTTGAATGAGTTCAGTTCCAATGGTGAAAACCCTTCTCTTCTGAAGAGCCCCCAGTTGAGAATTTCAGGGAGTAAGGAGGAAAATGCACTGAAAACTCCCCCATCATCTTACAAGGAAAATCTTTCCCCACTCTAATCAAAACTTCTTTTAGAACAGGAAGTATGAAATGAGCTTCTGAAAACTGAACCAATTGCTCAAGTCGTCTAGAAATAAAACTATATTGCTAATATGTACATAATGAAAGTGAAGATAAGGAAATTGCATGCTGGGTACCAAATAGGAAATTTTTGTGAGAATTGAACTCGATTTGCAGGCAGTGACTGATGGTTGCATCTAGTAGCCTTGTTTTACTTCCACTCAGTCAGACAGGTACATCTCACGTTGAAACCCAGGCTTCAACATAAAGTGACAAAGATAAAATAAGAATAGTTCTATAAGGCAGAGCAGAAATGGTCTAACAAAGAGGGGTAAGTACAGGAATGTAGGGCTAGAATCAACAGTAACAAAATTATGAGGGAAAAATAACAGTAAGGATGGACTGTGCCTTGGGAACCCAGTGTAGGGAGGAACAAAACACCAGCCTGAGAGGTACACAGGCAGGACATTGAGTACAAAGAAACCCCTTCAAGGTGGCCTTAAGGGGAAAAGCTGATAGAAAAATAAAATGTGCCCTTGCAAAAAAAATTAGCAAACAATATAGAATACTAGGATTTTAAAGTGAGCAACTTATATTTAAGTCTTTTATACAACTTGAATTTATTTTTGTGTATGGTGTAAATTGGTGCTCGAGTTTTATTTTTTGCACGTAGGTGCCCATCAGTAAATGAATGGATCAAAAAACTATAGTACATAAACACAATGGAATTCTATGTGGCAGAAAGAAAGGAGCTCCTACCCCATGCAACAGCATGGATGGAACTGGAAAGCATTATGCTTAGTGAAATAAGCCAGGCGGTAAAAGACAAATACCATATGATCTCACCTTTAACAGGAACCTAAGCAACAAAACAAACAAGCAAGCAAAATATAACCAAAGACATTGAAATAGAAAATGGGATGACAGTAACCTGGGAAGAGGGGAGGGAATTTCAGGGAAAAGGGGAGGGGATTATAGGAACAAGTATAAAGGACACATGGACAAAAACTAAGGGGGGTGGAAATGGGAGGGAGGTGAGGAGCACTGGGTGGGGGTGAACTGGGACTAGAGGAAAAGACAGAAAAATGTACTTGAATAACAATTTAAAAAAATAATAAAAAAAATAAAGTGAGCAACTTGAACCTAATCCCTATGACTGAATCAAGTTTTAACATTTGTGTCTCATTCTCCTCATTTATTAAGTGAAGATAATATTAATGACACAATCTCAAATGTTTTGGTTTTTTCCCCCACTGTTAACTAAGTCTTATGATGCATTCAGAAAAAGACTGGCCAATGGTGAACACTATCTTTTTACTGTGGTATATGAATGTGCATTGCTATATTGTAGATAATTTAATATAATACATGCTAGTTCCTAATGTATTGATTGGTAAGCTGTACTTTATTATTTTAATAATTTGTTGCTTTCTAATAATCTTAGGGTTATTAATGAAAATTTCTCATATTGAAAGACTGAAACATTGATAAATTGAGTGCTAGACATTGAACTTCATGATATGAAAGAATCAGATTAAACTTTTTTTTTACAGGAATTTACAATTCACTTTCAGAAAGTAACACTGACCTATGGCATGGAATTCTAGAATGGTCCATTTGGCAGTAATTTCTCTCTAAACAAGTGTTCACAATAAGACAGATTTCAAACAAGAGTTTAGTGATCTAGGGCGTGAAAAGGGTGGGCATTGTCTTACTCCAATGCGTGAGGCTTGACCTGGATAGCCTAAACCTTCTTCCCAGCTCGACCAACCTTTTGATGAACTTCTTCCTGACTGCGGTCCCCTTACATCTCTTTTCTCGGAACATTTATTTTTGAAAGTTTGCAATGGTAAAATCTTTATCTACTTCATTGAGATGTAAATCCACAACCCAGGAATGTCTTTCTCAAGGACTCTGCAATGTAATCATGGAGAAAGATAAGGGCCTTTTTCTCTCAGCGTCTTTGAGAGGATAAGAGCCTAACTTTGATAAGTGCCAATTAGCAAACACAGATGGTCAAATCACATTGACCAACCTCCCCACTGACGTCCTCCAGTACTTTTCCACTAGTTCATTCCAGCACTTGAACGCACTCAAAGAATTCGTTTTAGCAGAGCTGAATTCAATCTCTCTCCTCTGTTACAGCAGTCTTGATCTCTGGTGCAATAATCTTGAATAACTTCTTCCTTGCTTTTGTAGCCTATCTAGTAGAGGTTTTTTTTTTTTATAGGGATGATAGATTGATTTATACAGTTTCACTTGTTGAAGTCCTCCTTTCCTTGGTTCATGTTTTTATTCATTACAGCAAACCTGATTCAGTTTTTCATCTCTACATCAGTGCTTCTCAGATCTGATTATAGATTTGAATCTTCTGCATAATACTTGAGAATATTGATGACTGGGTCCAAACATA